>JAFIDM010073405.1:3115-24967 GCA_023159025.1 Thereuonema tuberculata
TTTTTTTCAGCGGCTGGTTTCAGGAGAATAATGTTCAGGAACTCCAGCGGCCTACCCAGAATCCAGACCTCAACCCTATTGAACAACTGTGGGATGAATTGGAGCGCCGGATTCGTGCGCGTCCTTTGCGACCGCAAAAACGCATCCAACATGCGCAGGCTTTGAAGGAGTGGCCCAGCCTCGTGTGGCCTGGTGTAAAGAGCGATGGTCTTGGTCAACGGACTGCTGGAAGAGCATTATGTGGAGCGACGAATAACGCTTCATACTCTCCTGATTGGATGGGTGCACCTGGGTGTGACGTTTACCAGCGGAGCGGCTGCTACTTGAGTGTGTCATCCCAAAAGTGAACTTTGGCGGTGGTGGTGGGATGGTGTGGTCGTGTTTCTCCTGGTTTGGACGTGGTCCGTTGGTTGCGATCGAGGGGAACATGGCATCCACACAGTATCTGGGCATTCTAGACAATTCCATGCTTCCTATGTTGTGATCGCAGTTCGGTAGGTCATTTGTGTTCCAGCACGACAATGCGCCGTGCCATAAGATCCTTTTTTTCAGCGGCTGGTTTCCGGAGAATAATGTTCAGGAACTCCAGCGGCCTACCCAGAATCCGGACCTCAACCCTTTGAACCACTGTGGGATGAATCACAGCGCCGGATTCATGTACGTCCGATGCGACCGCAAAAACGCATCCAACATACGCAGGCTTTGAAGGAGGAGTGGCTGAAAATATCGGTTTCTTGCTATCAGAAACTGGTGGAGAGCATTCCACACGTGTGGATACTGTGCTTAGGGCACAAACCACAGTACGCGCTATTAGACACGTTATAAATAAAGCGTCTATTCCAGGTTTAATGGAAGGTTTAATGTTGAACATTTACTAATTTACACTGATCTAAATCGGATAAAGGAAATCACTTAGTAATAATGAATAAGGATGATTATATTGGAAAGTGGAACAAATTGATTGAAGATTCACATTATGAAGAAATTGATGCAGGTCCTACTATCAAAATTTACAATAAAGTTAAAAAAAATTAAGAAACTGGTAGAGCAAATGCATTAAGTTTTAAAGAAACAGAAGAAACATGCTAAAAGAAGCTCTAACTCTAGAAGGTAGAGTAAAGACTCAAAAAGATGGTTACCTAATCCGTCCAGTAATTAAAACATACGGGAGTTCATTACAAAACCTTGCTAGAAAGATGAACAAAGGGAAAGAAAATTTTGTAAAGAGCACAAAGGACTTGGTGATAAAACTGGAACATATGTTTAATGATGATAAGAAATTTTATCTTTTTTCATTGGATGTGGACAAAATGTACACTAATTACCAGTTACAATATGTACACTAATATACCAGTTATAATATGTACACTAATATATCAGTTACAATATGTACACTAATATACCAGTTACAATATGTACACTAATATACCAGTTACAATATATACGCTAATATATCAGTTACAATATGTACACTAATATATCAGTTACAATATGTACACTAATATATCAGTTACAATATGTACACTAATATATCAGTTACAATATGTACACTAATATACCAGTTACAATATGTACACTAATATAACGGGTGATTTCCGATGGGCTCTATCATATCAGGTTTACTTTGTAATATTTATATGAATTATTTTGAAGATAGAATATTAAAAGATAACAAATATAAATGTGAATACTTTAGGGTATGCTGACGACGACCTAATTATTTGATACGGTACCATTAGACAATTTAGTAAGTTTAATGAAGATTTAAATAAAGAAATAACGACTTGAAATTTAAAATGGGAAAAGAAAGTGAAAATAAATTAGTATTTCTGGATGTCTTGCTAAAGAAGATAATAAATTAATATTAAACCATTTTAGAAAGAATGGGCAAAGTGATCACACAATGATTTTTATATCAGTTCATGCTTCAAGTATAAAAATAAACATTATAGGAAATTGTATTCTTAGAATTTGTAGAATAACAAGTTTAGAAGAAGAATTTAAGAAAGGGCTTGAAAAAAATGAAAGTGTCTGATAAATTCGGTCTTCTAAATTATTTCGAGATTTAACAATAAATATATATATTAAGTTCTGGTGAAATCTATGTGTTAGCTAAGATATTACCAAAATAATTGCAGTGGCCAAGAATTCAAACAAACATCTTTTAATTAAACATATCGATTGCTTGGATTACAATAAATAATTTCTCATCGAAAAGATGAATAGCCCATCAACCGTTCAATGATAACTTGAAGCTTTCATGTTTCTAGATGACGATATATACTTCCTGATAAATAGTCCTATTCACAGAGTCCTATAGAAATGTTCGACGTGATGAAGTCTTCCTTTAGAAATAGTCTTTCTACACTTCTGTTCACGGTCGTTACTCTGGAAAAAAAAAAAAAAACTAATAAAGGAAAATAGGATTTATTCATTCCTTCTTCAAAAAAAAAAAAACTTTAATATAATCTAATATCTCTTTAAGAATAGCTAATTTGCACATATAGTTCCTTTGAGATATCCGCTATGCTTAAGTTTTTCTAAATTCACTTTAATACCTTCTAGTTATTATTAACCGCATGTGATAGAAAATATTTCTGCTTAAGGAATAACATATAATTCTATTAAAGTCAGGAAATCTATTATTTATCACCATCTTCGATTAGATGATAAACGACTAGAAGCATT
Organism: Thereuonema tuberculata; assembly: GCA_023159025.1. NCBI lineage: Eukaryota > Metazoa > Arthropoda > Chilopoda > Scutigeromorpha > Scutigeridae > Thereuonema > Thereuonema tuberculata. The sequence goes on from JAFIDM010073405.1 coordinate 5,804, forward strand.
TGAAATGTGGATATGGAGAAGAATGGAGCATGTGAAATGGACAGACAAAATAAGAAATGAAGCTGTGCTAGAAAGAGTAGGTGAAGAAAGAATAATGCTGAAACTGATCAGGAAGAGAAAAAGAAACTGGTTGGGTCACTGGCTGAGAAGAAACTCCCTAATGAAGGATGCACTGGAAAGAATGGTGAACGGTAAAAAAGTTCGAGTCAGAAGAAGATTTCAAATGATCGACAACATTATGGTAAATGGATCTTATGTGGAGACGAAGAGGAAGGCAGAAAATAGGAAAGATTGGAGGCTGGGTTTGCAGTGAAGAACCTGCCCTTGGCAAAAAACAATGTATGTATGTATGTATGTATGTATCTTCGATTATATTAGTAAAATTAATCTACACTGAAGAAAGAAATGAAGGTAATTTATATGATTGAATGTGAAAATTGTAGAAAATTCTATTTAGGATAGAGTAAAAGAACGATTAGAGAACGTATAACTGAACACAGTAATTATGTAAAACAAAATGACACTGAAATATCAGAGGTAAATACTGCTTTAATTGTGGACATCAAATGAGTAGCAATGCAAGACTTTATAGATTAAAAAAATACTTTAATTATAAAGATAATAAAAAGTATTTTAATTAGAAATTCAAGAGATAGCAATTTAAAGGCACTGAGCTGGGTGGAAAATTCGTAAGTCTAGCTATGGATCTGATTAATTTAAAATCTAATAAAGTTATAAAATTTGAGGAATTAGCATATTAATTATTACGTTTGAGGTTTTATTATTTGTATTGTTAAAACTAGTCAGGTACCGTCGTTCGCTCGGGAACCCTTGCATATATAGCTTTAAAAACAAAAACTTTATTTATTTAGCAAATAATTATCGAGATCGGAGAATATACGACTTCCCAGCCCCTTGTAGCTTCTCTGCTTAACTCAGGTGTATTGCGGGTTGGCGCTAAACACCTGGGATTGTCAAAAAAAAGCATGTTTTTACCTGTCACAGATGTGACATCTGTATAATAGATAGATAAAACACGCGCGTATTCGAATGCAAAGTTGTGTCAAAATTTGAAAGCAATCGGTGAAAAATTTTCGGAGATTTAAGATTTTGAACAAAAGAACATTTACGTTTTTATTTATATAGAATTGACAATATTAAATTGTTGATTTTGTAATGAAAGCAAAGCTCGATTTTATTGTATATTTAATATGTTACAAATTCTTAACTAAATTTCATTTCCTCAAACTCCTATTTTGTTTATGAATTGTTCTAAGATAATGGCTTCAAAAAGAAAAGACGCAAAATTGCTTCTGAAAATTTATATTAAATATATTTTATATATTCAATTGGTGTTAGATTGTGATAATTTAAAAACGACTTTGTTTAAGTCCAATGTTTTAATTCTAATTCAAAGAATGAATATTAATTGCTCGTAAATCCTCGGCATTTCTTTCCAGCTGTAAAAGGAATCTCTTTTAAACAATTTCAGAAAATAATTTGGATCTAGAGAATTTCTACTGAATGCTGTTTCTATTCAGCAGATTTTGTAACTGAAAAAGAAAGAACCTATTTCCTACAGAACTTTCATTAATAGGTATTTTCTTAAAAGTTCTATTTCTTCATTTTATAAAAGTCGTCAAAGCGACACAAACGAAAATGCTACAATTCTTGTTCAAATTGTAATATTTGCTAAACACAGAATTTTAGATTATTATTTTAAATTAACCTTCATGCGCTCGCGCCCTCTAGAGTCACACTTCCGCTCGCATGGACGGCAATTTGGCCGTCAATGATTTTTCACAATTTCCAACAATTTCCTTCGATCAAATTGCATATTTTTGGATATTTATGATAAATGAACATAAATACAATATCGTATGCTCAATTTTGACGAGTAATCTTTGTTAAAAAAAAATTAGTAGTCTTAAAATCACGATATGATATTTTTTTTTTGAAACAAAAAAATGAAAATACTAGCTCAGAAGCTAACTAGAACTAAACTTAACTTGACACTATTTACTAACGTAAATATCAAAAATATGCAATTGGATCGAAGGAAATTGCTGGAAATTGAAAAAAATTATTGACGGCCAAATTGCCGTCGTTGCGAGCGGAAGTGTGACACTAGAGGGCGCTATCAAAAGAAAGAAAGGTTAAAAAACTGCTAAGAAATAAGAAGAGATAAATATAACACAATCTGAAGTATTATAAAGTAAATAAAAAGCGAAATTACAGTGAAAAATAACGAAACATTTAATTGCATTTTAAGTTTTGTGGCGTTAGAAAAATTCGCGTATCCGCTCGCACCGACGGCAGATTGGCCGTCAACTCACTTCCTGGACTTTGGATAAGAACTGAGTCTCCGAAAACGACTAACTTCATTATTTTACATTGGCAGCCAGCAGAGGAAGACTGAACTTGAGAATACATGCCCCTCTCACCCGGCTCTTGTCGTTTGGGGAAAAAACCAGCGCAAAATAACAAAATGACGGCCAATTTGCCGTCCGCGCGAGCGCATGAAGGTTAAGTAAATCCGCATTAAATGTTGAAATTATATAAAGCTGATTAATTTCATGGCTCGAGCTATAGATGGATTCACTGTAAGTGGATGAAAGTCCATTGTTTAATTTCAAATGTTTTTCAATGAGTGTTTTTGTTTGATTAACAGCAAGGAACGATGGAAAAGATTTCAAATAGGCTGTAGTCCTAAAGTTTCAAAGAAATCATCCAGAGATTCAAAAGATATTAAAGATTTTATTTCGGAAAGAATTCATTTAGTTTCATCAATAAAATTTCTGTCTATTTTTTTTTAATTTCTATTAAATTATTTTTTTGCTATACAAATTTATTCATTACAATATAAATGATTAAAATTGGTAAACATTAACTGATCAATTTTATGAAATCTGGGGTTGCTCCTTGAAGTTCACTGATCCCATTAACAAAAATCTCAGAATGTGCCTTTTTTTTGCCCTTTGAAGTACGAACTCGTCTATCAGTTCTTTAAAATCTAAAATACCAGAGATAGATAAAAAAATTTCCTATTTGTATAAATATCTTTATTAATATGGAATTGATCTGTAATAAGTATTCTAAACAGCTAAAATATGTATTAAAAGTTTTAAATATATTAAAAGTTTCAAGAAAATTAATTAAAAAAGTTATTACATGGGAAATAGGAGGGGTGTGTGTGTGTAGAAAGACTCAGTGACCTCCTGGGCCTCACTGGATGAAATAGATTATTTGTAATAATGCATATATTGGCTGTATCCACTCTGGAGGGCAAGAGAGATATCCACAATGACTAAACTTCGAATATTCAGAACCAATGTGAAAGCAGTGCTATTGTACGGTTGTGAGACTTGGAAGGTCACCTCCAAAATTACCAGTTGCTTGCAAGTCTTTATTAATAGATGTCTCAGAAAAATTCTCCGAATCTTCTGGCCAGATGTGATATCAAATGAAGATCTTTGGAACCAAACAAAAGAGGAGCCCATCGCCTTTCAAATTAAGAGAAGGAAATGGAGGTGGATTGGTCATACCCTCCGATTGATTGACAGTTGATTGATTGACAGTTGATTGATTGACAGTTGATTGATTGACAGTTGGAATATTGTCGACGTGGTAACTGAAATAGTAAATCAGTGCAAACCGAAATAAATTTAACGTGCAGAAAAAATTGTTACAAATGAAAATCAAACTTTTATGTTAAATTTGGTTATTGAATTAAAGGAATGCCTATTTTTTTTTAATTTTAAAATTCACGTAAGTTTCTAAAGAAAAAGAGATTTCAATGGAGTAGTGGATTAAATCCATATTTTAAGCATTTGAAAATGTTTATTCAATATTATCGGAAATATATAAAAAATATATTTTTTAAATATTATAGTTTATTCTAAAAGGCAGCCAAAAAAAATATAAAAAAGAATTGTAGTGTAATTAAAATTTATTTATTATTTTTCGTTCACACTAACTTTATTGCAAAACTTCGATCACGTTTCAATTTTCTTTAAGAAATGACTTCAAGAATTATATATTCTTCTCACAAATTAACAAAGTATTCGAATAAAAAATGTATATATACAAAATATAAAATGGCAAAAAACAACGAAATATATTAGCTACTGCAAACCACAACACTTTGACTTTAGTCGCTGATCACCCAAATGGCGTATTGTTTTTTCTTTTGCCATCAGATGTCGTACCCGAGCTCTGCGCTTCCGAATAAAATAAATAAAATTTGTATTTCTTTAATTAAATATATACATTTATTTGGGAGGGGAGGGCATTTCCAGGGGCAAAAAGACAAAAATAATCATCTCATATTATACGCCCAATCATAAATTCATCCATCATCTTCTATTTAATAAATAAATATATAATATTTCTCTAACTAAAAATCCCGACTGATATAGAGAAAGAATGATCTTTAAATCCTTTTTTTTTATTTGATAAATTTAGTTTAAACCGTTATTCTCAATTTAATGTTTTTCTCTTTATTTCTTTCACTGATTTGCAGTTTTGGAATGATCTAATGAGAAATTCAGAAAAAGATTAGGTAGTTTGTTAAAGATTTTTATTTACAGGATGACGAAGGATTTGTCGAATTCTTTAAATAAAGAAAAGAGATATTGTAATTTCTTGGCAATATCCGAGACACAGAGAGTGAATTTTCATTAACAATTTTTTAATAAGCTTTACAGGAACCTAATCTTTTCATATTCGGTGAGATTTTCTAGTCTAAGAATATAGTTGTTACAGTTTCATTTGTTGACTCTTAAATTTGAAAGAATTCGTAAAGAATAATATTTTGTTTTTATTCACTGTCAGTTTGAATTTAAGCTGTTACATTAAATGATCAAATCTAACTTCATTGACATGACTTCTCCATTTCAAGATTACAAATCTACTTAAATTTTAAATATTAGTAAAGACTGTCACTAATAATAATACAAGTTTAACTTTAAAGAATATTAAGTTCAACATGGAAGCTTACACTTATTTTGTAGATCTCCTATATAAAAGAATACGATTCAAATTTCGCGAACTTTGATGAAATTATATTTTAAGAGGTTTTCTAAAACCTTTCACTCAATTCCATGATAAGAACCTTAAGAATCTTTGTAGTCCTAATGTGACTGTGGGAGAAGTTACTGCAAACAATCGTCTTCAGACCTGAACACGATTCCCGAACAATAGGACGCGAAAGGCCTCGTCTATTTCTCTATTAACTTTGTGGGAAGTACCCTAGTCTCTCGTTTATCTTTATTTTAGAGCCATAAAAATTTTTTTTGCGCCGCTTATTTTACCGTAAAGGGCCATCCATACATTATGTCATCGATTTTTGCTGATTTTTTTTATCCCCCCCCCCCCTACAATCACCCTACCGTCATAATCCAATAACCCCCCCCTTCTCTCGCAAAATGACGTCATTTTCTAAAACCTATAAATGTGACGGATTACTTCGACAATTAAAATCCACTAAAATTGTAAAGGTAATTGTTTATTTAAAAATTCCTATGGGGATTTCACCCATTCCTCCAAACTCTGAATCACAGGCTTGTGAATCGCTACAGGTTCTCCTGTTAAGCTCGTCTCATCCACGTCCACCTCAGCACACACGACATCAAGTGCCTGCCTCGTGACGCTGTTCCCAGTAGCAAAATTTGTGTATCAATTTGCAGCACCAGTTTCAGAAGACAAAATTTCGTGCAACTCGAACGCCAAGATTACTATCAAAATAAATTACTGTCCTTTTAAAGCAAAATTTGCATTTTAAAATATATGACCAATAATACAGGCAGACAATAAACAAATATTTATACAGTTTAAAATTGAAATTTCAGTTAATACAAGCTAAGAGAAAAGTAATACTTGAAAGTAAGTAATACCTCAGGCTGAAAGTAAAGAAAAGTAAATTTCAAAATTATTTATTTAATGACATAGTGAAGCATTTATCTAAATCATTAATAACTCTACTAACTACTTTCGAAGTAACAGCATGTTTAAAAGCAACATTTGTTAACACATGCTTAAAATGTTGAAATTAAGATATATTTTTCAACTAATGCAGCTTTCAAAAATGTAGGTATATGCTTACATCCACTTTCAGGACCATCAAGCATAATAAATACACACATATCTGATGTGCCAATGTCTTCCAATAAGCCGTCATTACCTCTTGGTCTTTTTTACCATCACATTGCTTATTACTGACCCCCAACTCTCTCATATTGCCTCTGCCACAAAGATTAACATACAAAATGAGAAACATTTTTGAATAAGGGAGAAATTATGCTTCAGCCGTACCGTAGATAACTCAAAAAGCTTTCGTAAATCACATAGCTCTTTATATTCAAAGAAAAAAGTGTCCTTATCAATATTTATAAGGCTAAAAGGAAAGTCGCTCATATACTCTGCGAATGTCTCAGAAGTGAACGTAGATACCAAATGTTCTCCAGATCGTAGATATATCAAATGATGAAAGTTAAAAAGACATCCAGCCTTTTGTATCACGTTATCAGCTTCATATAATGATCAAATTTTTCCAAAATATTTGTGATGAATTTGATAAAATCCTTTAAATCACTTTTAAAATTTGAACTCAGCTGATTTTTCTCCTCTTCATGATAATTAGCTGAAGCAGCTGATCTTAATACTTTCAAGCTTACAAATTTATCAGGTAGTGGCACACCTTCGTAAGCGCAAAATGTGAATAACTCTGTAGCTGTTTTAGACTGTATTTGAAAAATGAATCTGGAATTTTTTCCAAGAAATGACAGAAATCATCAACTGTTTTTAAGTCGGACATTGCATCAATGTAATCATAAATATCTTTAAATGTGAGTGAAAATTATTAATTGATCTTGGAAAATTCCAAGGAAGAATTTCAACTGACTGAACACATTTAGAAGTTTTAGCTAAAATGCCATATAAATCTGCTAACAAAAGTATATGGCATAAAGTGGATTTGTTTAACAAGTTATCATGTAATGCAAATTGGTTCATATCTTTTTCACAAGCACATATAAAAATTTATAATCATGTATGAAAGTATTAAATACTACCATTGAATAAGCGGTAAACTTCATTGATTTGAAAAGTTTTGGTTTTGATACAAACTTCCTCAAAATATATTGAACTATTAACAAGCTTTTTATATTTTAACCCCTGCATGAATTCCTTCATACTTTCAAGTATGAGATTATGCGCCTTGTTAATAATATTTGGCATTTCAGCATTTTTCTCCATTAATTCAATCCGGTGCTTCATGTCCCAGGATGCTAGAATATTTTTCAAATTTAGCTCATCTTTTATATGGTTGGCAACACCTAACTTTATGTACTGCCCATCTACAGCTATGCCAGCTAAGTGCTCTCTCACATATTGAGCATCTAAACCAAATTTAAGAAGGGTTTTTAAGGATGCTAGATGATAGGACTTTAACAGAAAAATCATTTACAAAATTATGCTCCAGATAAATAGAATGAAAAAGATTCTTTGTGTTAATATCCAAAATTGGAATTCTCAATCCTGTAATATGCCTCCTTCGATGGTTTACCGTTATCTTATCAGCAACTATTCCCACAGGTAGATCAGCACTTGTAATAAAAGTTGCTATTTCTTTCAGTAACAGAATGTGCATATGGCAAGTACAAGTGAAGAAATTCCTTTGAATGATTATTGGTTCCAACATAACACCCACTGTTATGCATGATACGCATCAAATCTTCATATAATTCATACAACAATTTTCTTTTTATGTATATTTGTACAGCATTTGCACAGTTCAGTGCAAACTTCCCTGCCTTTTCCATTTCTTTAGATTTTTTTTCACGGAAATAGGATTCAGAATTGTTGATGTGTTTATTTGACTGCATGTCTTTTAACATCAATCTTTAAATATCTAAAAGATCTTCGCATTACATCATTTTCTGCGAAAGTTTCACCATTTTGGAAATTATTAAGTTAACTGCTTCCACAATATGAGCATTGAAGCCCATCATCTATTCTTATAAAACATCTTGCTCATTTAAGAAGCCTGTCAATGGAACGGGAATTCATCAAGAGTTCTATCCTTTCTTCATCTATCAAATCATCTGCAGTTTCAACAGCAACAGAACTTTAGAAGTACAGTAAAACCGTTAAGTCGTCACTTAAGGGACCAAACATTTTTGACGACTTAAGCGGAGTGACGACTTAAGCGGACTGGGCATTTTTGGAAAACAAAAACCACTGAACTACAATATTTTCATCAATTGCTGTAGGATTCGGTGAGAAAAACAAGATTTTCAGAAATCAATACATGCAAATGAATGAGTGGAAAATAAAATAATAAAAAAAATCCACTTTATACTTACCACATTTTATTTTCTTTTACTGGCTTAAAAATAATGCAACAGTGTTGATTGATGAAGGTGCTGATTACAGAAAATAAATAATTGTGGGCGGTAAAAATACCGACAATGATGGCAACATTTCTTTTCTGATGCGAAAACTGAGAATCCAGTTTACGAATATGTCGTTCCCAAATCGTTGTAGTCATCCATGCATTTGAATTTGCTTCATATTCAACTGGCGAGGATCTAACGTTTTTAAAACAGCGTGGCTTTTGCCTAACACAAGTGGTTTAAGTTTCTCATTTCCACTCATATTAGCTCCAAGCAGAAGTATCAGGCGTTGTTTGCTTGCTTTTCCAGAAGTGCACTATCGCCCTTAAATGACAGAGTTTTATCAGGCAAAAGACGGTAAAATAAGCCTGTTTCATCCAGATTAAAAATATTTGATGCATCAAACATAGATAAAATGTCCTTGAGAACACTGTTCTTCCAGTCTTTTATAGCATCATTATCAACAGCTGCAGCTTCTCCGCAAATCGTTTTAAAAGAAAGGCAATGTCTGTCTTTGAAACGTTCCAGCCAACCATTGCTGCCGCCGAAATCTTCCATGTTCAACTCCTTAGCAATTTCAATGGCTTTTTCTTTGATAATCACGGCAGAAATCGGCACAATTTGCGATCTGGCATATTTTAGCCATCGAACTAAAACCTCCTCGATCTCGTCAAACTTCGATTTCCTCATTCTCTTTCTTTTGTCTTTACAGTCAGCTTCTTCAATTACTTGTTTCGATGAAAGAATATCGTTTTTAATGTAGCCCTGGGAATATGATGTTCTTTGGCAAAAGCTGTTTTCGAAACATTTGATTTTTCAAAAAATGCAATTAAGTCTTTTTTTCTTTAAAAGATAACGAGGTAACTTTTCGTTTCTCTGACATGTTACAAATGTAATCAAACCACGAAATTGCGAGAGAAAAAAATAGCCCTTATAGCGGAGCTTTTTCGCTATGAAATGAAATCACACTCAGTAGCGGTCAAGAAAAACGTTCACACTTGACAAGAGTCTCAGCGAGAAGTGAGTAATTTCCCAAGTGAATTTCCCACGTGAAAATCCCCGTAAAGGCTAGGCTTTCTTAGAGTGAAGGGGTGGGACTGAAAAGATAGCAGGCAAAATTGAGAATAAAGATGCTTTTCGCCATTTTTGAGGGTGACGAGTTATCCGGAGTAGAATTAAATTTGGTGATGAGTAAAAGAGGGTTATTTTACATTATTGTCTAAGAGACTTTGTCGGGACCAAATGAAAACGACGACTTAAACGGAGTGACGACTTTCCGGGTGACGACTCAACGAGGTTTTACTGTAGTTCTTTATTTTCTTCACAGCTATTGTAAACCCGTTATCCACAGTCCTGGCAAACGCGACCGCAGTGGATCATTGGCTGCTGCGCCAAGTAACAAACGATTGCCGCTGCCTCTCGCCATATGGTGTTGTTGGCAACATGGCGTTCACAGGTGAAGAAGAGGCGTTAATGTGTTTTAGAATATCACGCAACCAGGTCGGTGACGGTGGTACTGCGTGGTTTTCGCACATAATTTAAGGATGACCCACCTGTCAAGAACTCCATTCGTATATGTTATGATCAATTTAAGCGAAGACGATGCATTTATAAGGGTAAGTGGGGTGGCCGACCGACAGTCCCTGAGAAGAATGTGCTCCGCATTCGGGACACGTACAGTCATAGCCCTAAAAAAAATCAACAGGCAGAGGAAGTGCAAAACTGGGCATCCCGCAGACAACTGTGCGGCACGAGCTGTGTAAACGTCTACACATGCGTCCATATTGCCTGCAGAGGTTACATTATTTGACACCGAACGACCACCGTCATGCCGATGTTATGGCGATGTGAAGTTGAGAACTTTGCTACAACCATCATCTTCAGTGACTAGGCCACCTTTCATGTCAGTGATTTAAAAATGAATCTGCACAATCAGTGCGAATTTCGAATTATTTTTCATGCTTGAATAAATAACAGATTGCTTACCAAGGACTCTTGTATGTTATTCCACGAAAGTGAATGTTTTCTGTGCCATTTCGGTGAACACAATGTACGGCCTATTCTTCTTCGCAGAGAACACTGTGACAGGCTCCCATTATCTTGACATGTCAAAGGAATGGTTGTTACCACAGTTGGGAAACGACAGGGATGATTTCATTCTGTAGCAAAACGGGGCACCATCCATTTCTACTGCCGTACATGACCATTTGAACGGACGGTTGCGCAAGGATGGATCGGCCGTGCAAGATGCAAATGATCAACGGCTGCTGCCGTGGCCTCCCCGTTCTCCAGATCTCATTCTCTGTGGCTATTTCTTATGGAGGTATGTTAAAGACAAGGTGTTTGTGCCGCCCTTACCACGGGATCTCAGTGAATTGAAAATTTCCACTGCAATTACGACAATAGACGGATCAAATGTTCCGTCGCGTCTCGGAAGACTTTCGGTACCGTTCGGACATTTTTCGTCTTAATAATGGTGGCCATATCGCACATTTATAAGCTATGCATACGAAAAAACCTGAACATACGTTCTTTCCAACTGTACCATTCGTCGCATCATAACTACAATAGCGATGTTACAAGAAATGTTTGAAATCGTTCAAATCATTTTTACTCACCCTGTATTAAGATGACTAGAAAATGACGTTATAAAAAAATTACACTAAAAAAGTAAATAAACCGTCACAACGGTTTCGAAAATCCATTTTGTTCCATTTCCTTCATCTGGTATAAGGAGACATTGACGCAATTATAGTTAATGCAGTAACTATAATTGTTAATGTAACTGATTCAGTGACTCCTTACGCCCCGTGAAGAAAATCAAACAAAATGGATTTTCTAAAACTGTTAAGACTTTTTATTTACTTTTTTAAATTATTTAAAAAAAAAAAGAAAATGTGAAGATTCTGGTCATTTTAATGCTTTCCTTAATATATTGTTTGTTAATTTTTTAATTTTTAAAGTCAAGAAAATAATTGAAATTGAAAATAATTGAGTGAAAAAGTTCTCTTATTTAAATAAATCTTCTTTTTATTAATTACATATGCTGAAAATCTTAATTAACTAAATATATCAATACTGAATTTTATCGTTAAAATCTATTTATTATTATTTAAATCAAATCAAAGCTAGAATAAATTTGCAGCGAAGAGAATAAATTGTTATTCTTCCTTTGAATGTTTTGTATTTTTACATTAATTGATTTATTTCTTTTAAGAAACTTTTGTGAGGTTCTGGCCCGGATTTCAGGAATCCACAAAGACACAATCTCTTTTTATTATTAGTCACATTAAAGAAGAAGATCTATTTCAAGAAGATCTATTGGCTTCATCAAAAGTTATGAAGGTTTTACACAATTACATATAATAATTTTCTAATTGAAATAGATCAATGAAATAAACCATTCACCCACTCAACTACATGATTATGGATTGACTTCCAAACTACTATTAGTCAATTACGTGTCTCATTTTATCTCTATTAACATTCAATTGAATAATAAGTGAATTTCATGCAATTAGTGGTTATTTTTTATTTATTTTTAATTTATTAATAAATTGTAATTAATGAGACTAATGCATTTTCTATATTTTATTTTTAAGGTATATTTTTTATAGAATGTTAAAATTAAGCCAACGCACAAAACTACAATAAAAAACAATTAAATATAGCCAATTAAATGTATTAAATATAGCCAATTTTAATTTTTTCAGTCTTTTCCAATTCAACCATCAATAACCCTGCTTTGAACAATAAAATGATTTACTCCAAGGCTTTTACACCCCTAAACGCCAGCAACAGACTTTACTGAGATTTGAATATCACCTGGTCCTCGCCATTGCCTATATAATGACTGAATTTTGTAGTTAACTTTATCTTGTGCATTCACCTGAAGATACCAGCCCTTTGCGCTGGCGAAATGATTGTGAGCTTAATTGCTTTTTTATTTTATAATTTTTATTTTGAAATTTTTATTGTAGTTTTGAGCGTTGGCTTAATTTTAACATACTATAAATACTGTACGCACGTTAAAACAATTGTATATTTTTAATTTTTTATTTTATTCTTGGAGGTCCACATTTGCTTCAATTATATTTTCAATTACCTCCGTACTTAGACCCTGTTATTTTACTGGTGACTATTCTCAGCTGAAGAACGCTAATGAGCGTAAAATAGCTATCCTGAGATGTCATCTAGTTAAATACTGGGTCTCAACCTTTTAATGTGTTACCGGTATCATTTTTTCGCTTTATTTAATTGCGCATAAAAAATTCATAGAGGCCAGCGAAGACTGGCATCTGAATTTTCTATATTTTATTTTTAATGTGGAATTTTTTTTTTTATTTTATTCTTGGAGGTTCCACATTTGGGAACTAATGAAATATTTGGCTTAATTTGGCCATTTTTAAACCTTTCATTTTTTTTTTATCTGGAATGCATAAAAAGAAACATACTAAATGCCTAAAATTATATAATCATAATGGTTTCATTTCAGGCCAGCGGAGACTGACATATGAATTTTCCTATTTTTATTTTTAATATATATTCATTAAATGCGTTCTTCTTCACAATTAAAATTGTTTCTTTTTCGCAATTACTTTAAGACTAATATTTTGCTATCACTCGAAAGATAGTATAACTCATTAAAGAAATATAAGTATAAAACTTAATAATTTTCTCTCCACTTTAATGCACACAGTATTTGGACCGGTAAATTTGATCATCTGAAGAAGATCGGGAACTTATAGATTGAAATATTGTGTGCAATGCAGTGGAGAGAAAATTATGAAGTTTTATAAACGGAAAAGATGTTTATCTCAACTGCATTAAATTCTATAATGTTACAGGTTTATAATAATTTCTTCCCGTGGATGGTCGGGGATTTTCTATGTTTTTTCTCCTCCAGACGGACCCTAGGATATACCAAGCCCTCTGTCAAATGGGTATTGGGTTTCTTACTGGTGGATTAAGGTTAGGGGGAGTCGAGCTTAACTAGTCCCGTTAGTCGAGAATCGCTGGTAGCCTAAACCTTCATCTCCCCAGGGCTGTATGGTCCGTTGTGTAACAGTTTAATAGTAATCTGAATAATAATTACAGAGTTATAATATAAAATTTTATGTTTATTTCATTACTTGCTTAATATCTGTGATAAAAACTTAATAATGGTGTGTTTCTAGGAAGTAAAACTATTCATTCACTTCTCAATATCTGTAGAAAACAGCTGATACAATTGGTGTATTCCGAAAACATCTTCAATTGTAAATGCATGAAAAAAATAATAAATGTGATAGCCTGAAAAAGTTCTTGCGAATTACAGTTATCTAAACTTCTTTGGACTGATTGCCATTAACCCTTTGGGTTTGAGTGCCTTTGAAGGCGTTACGAGCACCACTGCATATTCAGTTCATCTTTTCTTTCCAACATATACTATCTGAGTCGCTCACTCTCATAATGCTTTACAATTGTAAACATGCGCTGATGGGATTTAGAGAAATCAATTGTTTTCTCTTAAATTTCCAGCATCCACAAATCTTGGAATGCCGACGATCGTCTGGATCTTGTAGTTCATTAGACAGATAGAGCGAAATAAGAAAGAGCTAAAATGATTTCACACAAATCTTTTTTGAGATACAATAAAAAACAAACAATATAAAGCAAATTTTTTTAAAATTTGAATTTGAAATCTGTTAAAAAGTATAAAATAATAACCCACATAATAAAATAAGATGAACACCATAAACTTCACAGCCTAATTATAAAGATAGTGGTTTTCCGACTGAGTGCTTATCCTCGAAGAAGCTGCGCAGATGTCAGCGAAAACAAGAGACTTCATCCCCTTTTCTTAAATGTATGTTTTTTTTTTTATTTTTTAATGGAACTTTTAAATTTTTAAATTGCATTTTTTAGTTCACATTAAAAATTTCTCTTTTTATATTCGAAAATGATATAGCAATAAATCTTACTCTGTTTTCAGCTGTGAAAGGTTTTAGATACCCGGTATTTAAAGAGTTTGATTGAATTTCCAGTTTGGTCAAAAGAGAATATTTCCAGAAAAAGATGTTTGCAAAGAAAGCTCATTGTCATGGAAGAGAAATTATCTAAAGAACCACTGATGTCTTAAGCTCCTGACTCAAGCAAACCTTTTATTTCGTTTATATATTTATTTTTCCAATGCACCTAAAATTCTGAAAATTTAAATATGAATATGTGATATTTTTATTTTCTTGTTTTTAATTTTCAAAATATTCTACAATTAATAACATCAAAATTCCATAACAGTCAGTTTTTTGGGGGGATTTTTTTCGAGGAAGTACTCGATATTTTCAAGTCAAAAACACTTGACGAAAACTTGAAATGATAAAAAATTGGCAGAGTAATGACTTGTATCTAAAATATTTATTATTATATATTATAAAAGCGTTGTTTTGTCTGTCATAAGACTTTATGTTTTTCCAATTTTGTGACTAAACTATAAGAGATAAATTGGTCATGTAAATGGATAAAATGTAGATCTTTTTAAGACAAACAAAATGCTACAAAAATCTTTCGAAAAAAGTTTTTGGTTTCCAAGATGGCGCCTTTTAAAGGGTAAAATTTTTACTTTTTCTCAATTTAAACGAAAAATATAAAAGTTGGAAGAGGATATTATATTGAGAAAATGTTGGTATTTCAAAGTTCTATCGAATGATACATCAATCATTCACAAATCTTTCTGCGTTTGCGAGATACATGCAAAAATGTGTGTGGTGCACCCCAGGTGTGAGGCGCCAACCTGCAATACACCTGAGTTAAGCGGAGAAGGTCACAACGGGCTGGGAAGTCGTGTATTCTCCGATCTCTATAATAATTTGCTAGATAAATAAAGTTTTTTTTTTTAATGCTATACATGCAAGGGGTCCGGAGCGAAGCGACGGTACGTGGCTATTATTATTATATATTGTAAATACGTAAATTTTAAAAACGTATTCTGTCTGTCATTCTGTAACCAAAATGTTAAATTACAAATTACTAAAACGTCGGAGCAAGGAAATCTTTTGGAAAATGATTCAAGGATTTTCACAAAAGATGTTATTTTTCATGAAGTTTTGAAATAAAACCTAATATGTTTCATTATCAAAATGTGTTTGTTTTATCAAAACAAAATATTAACATTTTAACCATATCTAAACCACCAAACACAAAGAAAGGTATATTTACTGAAGAATTAGAGAATCTGTTCCTAAAAATTGAAAATATATTTTAAAACAACTGTCCAACTATACTAATTGGCGACGTAAATGTAGATCTTTTCAAAATGATTAAAAACAATGGTGCTGCCTACAGAAATACCTAAAACGTATGTGCAATAATGGTTTCAAAAATTGTCTTTACGGAACAACAAGAAAGAACTGTACAATTCATGGAAATACGAAAACAAATATAGATCATATTTTCATAAATAAGTATGATATCGAAACACCAGGAATAATATGTAAAGAACGAATCTCGGATAATAAGAGTTGAAAAGGAGATAATAACAGATCCAAATATAATCTATAAAGAACTAATTAATGAGGTTAACAAAACAAAATTCATGAAAATCTACTTATATGAAAAGAAAAGTCCTGACTCACTCACTCACTGACTCATCCACGCCCACCCCAAATCCTTGGACCTAGGAAGCTGAAATTTTGCACATAGGTTCCCTTTATGATGTAGACAAGGAGTAAGGCCGGATTGTTCGAAATTCCTACGGGATAGGGAATGATCTGGCAAACTGACCATGAAGTGTGTGTGGCGGCAACCCCAGGTGTGTGACGCCAATCCGCAATACACCTGAGTTAAGCGGAGAAGGCCACAACGGGCTGGGACGTCGTATATTCTCCGATTTCAATATTAATTTGCTAAATAAATAAAGTTTTTTTTTTTTAATGCTATATATGCAAGGGTTCCGGAGCGAAGCGACGGTACCTGGCTAGTTAGTGTAATAGTTAATTAATAAAAAAATATTTATTACCACAATTTAAAAAAAAATTACATTAGTTGTTGCTAAAATTGATGAATATCCTAATTCTCCACTAGTTTCTATACCATTTTGTTTCCGGTGATAAAATAAACGGAATAGAAGTTATTTTGCGAGAAGTAATCCCAAAACAAAAACAGATTAAGACGAGTGAACTCTTTCTCTTTCATTAATTTCTGCAAATGTTTTTTTTTTTTTTTATGTGATAAGAATGAATTAAAAAATTTTCTGGAATGTAAGTTTTATACTTAGCTGTCGCTTCATAAGCATTACAATGGACATATGATGACAGTTCAGAAATACAGTGACATTCAAATTTCATTTTTACTTTAGATTAAATGCAATAAACATAAATTTTCCTCAGAAATTAATGAAAAACTTTAAAACGTCGAAAACTTTTTGTTTATTTTGTCATTACATAAAAAAATTCACATTTTTACTTCAGAAGATAAAAATAATGTTCGATTCAGAAGTAATTCTAACTCCTTAAATTAAGCTAAAACGAGATACAAAAAATTACAAATAAAATATATGGAAAATATCAGATGCTAAGAAATGAGAAAGAAAACATCTTAGAAAAGATCTTAAAGTTAACTGTGGTCTTCCAAAGAACGCATTAAGTAACTTTATTGTATGCAAAAGAAATTATCAGAAGGTCTTCTCGTTCAGGCCACTTCCGGTTTTAGGAGGCCATTGAGTGGATCAGGGAAGTGATTGCAATTAGACAAATCTTGTGCAAAAATTTTTAATCGATTACGTTAATAACAGATATGGTATCCATTGTGGACACTTACTAGAGCTTTTCCAATGGTGCAAAATGGGGTCTTTATTTACTAAATGAACTTAATGCAGGCATCCCTTTAATTGTACTTCACCTTTAAATTACAATGGCTTTGATTGAACTATTGGTTGTGTCAATCTATAATAGTTGCTCTTCTAATCACTGTGCAAGTGTTTGACAGATTATAAATTGATTTTGTGTTTATTAAAAAACATGAATTGACCTTTTCTATTTAATTTGTTGAGCTCTTTTTTTATGTTTAAAAATTATGTATAGATTCAAATTTGTAGTGTTCTAATGTTTTAGAAATGATTAAATTCAATTAAGGATTCGATTTTCTAATGTTTTAGTAAAAGCTGTAAAAGTATTTTCTCTGAAAAGCTGTTAAGGTATTTTGAAGATAAAATGATTAAAAAAAATATATACGATTTCAATTTTAAAGAAACATAAATTAGTTTTTCTATGTATTCTTGCTATGCGGAAAAAAATGGTTTAACTTCTAATGTTGTAATGTTTTGAATTATCTCAAATTCATTATTCTATTCATCATCTTAGTTAATGGAAACTTACAGAGAATAATCAAACAGGTTTCCTATGCCTGCCACAGTGTTATTGTATTTAGGAAGGACAGTTGCAATCATAGAAAGACTAGAATCGACTGAAGAGACCTATTGTAGCCTTCACCTAAACAGGGGATACAAGAAAAAGCACTCACGTCCATTCGAGGCATCCATGTGTCTTGAATTATCAATCTAGTTTCAGTTTCGTAGTTTTCGATTGATAAGGATGGTTAAAAAATTATATATTTTTTATCAGAAGATAATTATAAATGTTGGTTTTATGTGTTTAAAGAATAACAAGTCAACAGAGTATTTCATTTCTATAAATATATTTAATCCTTACTTTTACTTATATCTTGTCTTCTTGACATCTTGTTTTTTTTTTTGTTTTTTTTTTTTTAACACAACATCGGAAGTCGTGCCGTGCCGCCTTCGGGTTCTTGTTACATATAAACAATCTGGCAATTTGCCTTCCCATCAATAAATCTAAATCAAGAAGAATGATGTTTTTTTAATACGTGAAGCCTATTCTCACGTTTCTTGATGTCTTTCAATGACAGTGGTTTTTTGAACCTATCTTCCAAAAGATAATTACATTTATTCCTCTAAAAATAATTTCCAAGCTTTACTTTCAGCGATTAATAAAATAAGATTTAAAATTCCTAGAATAACTTAGACGAATCCTTTAGAAACAATCTGTTATTTATTCAAGCATGAAAATTAAATATCTAATAACTTTTAAGTTTTCTCCTAAATATATCTCAGTGTTAATTCTGTTATTATTGTTATCTCTTTAAGCATTTTTAATTTGAAATGTAACCTAAATCTCTCTAACCGATGATAAATTTACTCGCAGGACCTTGAATTCATAACATTTTAATTATTATTAATAATCTTTGTACTAATTATCATTTTCTAATGATTCAATCAAAAATCCTCAAACATTTTAAATAATTTAAATAATTTTATTTTTATTCAAAGATGTAATCAGTGACATTTCACGTCTAGAAACTCATTTTCTTCATTTAGAAAAATAATTTCAATGGGCGATTAAGTTTCCTAAATCTAATCTAAAAATTTCAGCTTTATATTTTTGGTTTCAAAAACAACGTGATAATATTCTGAATATATTCTGGTTAAGTCCGCCAACAAAATAGTTCGAGTTCAAAATTTTTATTACAGCTGTTACCTATGGATTTTTTGAATCTTGTTTTGTTTGAAATTTTATCTTGTCAGTTGACATATTGGTTTTTTTTTTATTTATTTACACAACATAGGAAGTCGTGATGGCTTCCAGTTCCTGTTACATATAAACAATCTGGCAATTTGCCTTCCCATCAATAAATCTAAATCAATAAGAATGATGTTTTCTTAATAAGTGAAGCCTATTCTAACGTTTCTCGATGTCTTTAAATGACAGTGGTTAGC
>JAFIDM010073406.1:12657-30429 GCA_023159025.1 Thereuonema tuberculata
TTACACTAGTTACTATTAATGTATTCATTCACCCTTGTGTGAGAATAATCTATCTTTATAATTTAAATAAAGATATCTAAACAAAACATTTGTTTTGGCTAAACCACCTGTGTGAAATTATAATCTTTATAAGTCAGTTTCCGATGTACTTCGTCGGTAAACGTATCACTTTGTAATTAATCTTCTTCTCTAATGCAATTGCGTTGCACCCTCCAAAATGGAATTTATTAAATAATTAATTACTTACAGTTCGTTGACTATTCTAGCCTTTTCCCCTTAGTGTAGTCACTGCGCTGATAATTAATCGTTGGGATAACGTCCATTCGTCTTCCCATGGCACACACGAGCTTCGCTGTCAATGAACACTTCTTTCCGCTGAACTTTTAAATATGGCGCTCAACACTCACTCACTTGACTTCTTCTTCCCTTCATGCTTTGCGCACAATCATCATCTGTAGAACTAACGGCGCTTCAGAGTTATTTATTAAATGAGTCCTTCTTAATCCAATGAGTAGATAATTATTAAAATTCTTCTACTTAGAATAATTACAGTTCTCTCTCGCATAAATAGTTAGGCCGTTCAATGTTCTTAATATATAATAACTTGAAGTAATTTAGTTTCTTATTGGAGTCACTCTTAGCTCCGTCCAAGATGTCGGGTTTTCGTGGTACACGAATAATAATATAAACGGAAAATTCTTGCTTCCTTAATTTAAACAGTCTAGTTGTAATCTTCTAGAATTTGACTTAATTCTTTAAATATTTACCGGTTGAGAATTACTTTAACACTCCTTCACTCTAAATAGCTCAGTCCAATGCACGTTTGCCTTCTTCCATTCTCGACGGAGTTCGTCTATCTTGGTCTTCGTTTGACTAATGGCGACGATATTCCTATATCTTTCACAATGGTAATTACTTCGACTATTATAGTCTAACAAGAACAGTTCCAGGAGTGAACCCAAAAATAACTTCTATTGATCTCGTCCGATCAATTTAATTTGTCTTCTCAATTTCCCTTAAAAACTGATCGGCAAACTTCGACTGATCCATATAGTTGAATTCACATTTCAACGCACGATTATTCAATTCGTCTGAATTGATTTAATGACTCCGTCTGCTCTCTTACTTAGCAGAACTAAAAACTCAACACACCTTTACTTTCTTCTTCATATTTATGACGTATCATCTCGTTTCGTCGAATCCTCATTTGAATATGCAAATTTTGACTACTCTCATTGAGACAAATGAAGAGAAGAAAAAAAAAATTCTAAAAATTTCTTTTCACGCATTTTAAATTTTTTCTTTTGGCTTTTACTATAACTAATTAAATTATTATAATAAAAATAATTTAATATCCAAACATTTTTAAACACGGACAATACTTAATAACTTTAGCACACGTAATAAAAATTCAAAATACTAAGTCATCTAAAAATTAAGAAAAAGATGAAAAGAAATTAAAAAAAGGACGGTTTCAACCCGCTATAACTCCAAGTTATCTGCAGCTCCTCGAAAGTTAATCTATTTCTTAATTTTTAGATGACTTAATATTTTGAATTTTTATTAGGTGTGTCAAAGTTTTTAGTATTGTCCGTGTTTAAAAAAAAATATTTCAACCCGCACACGTTAAAAAATAATGTGTATTATTATTATTATTTCTCACCAAACTACACTTTAGAAGACAATGACATTTTAATGTCCTGATTTTAAAGTAATTCTCGTCTCTCCAACACGCTTGCATTAGGGCTAAACCAAAAAGCCCATACAGAATAATTCATGATCTGCATCAAACATCACATTTAAGAGATTACTATTATTGTCAACACATTAAGATAATAAGATTTAATTGGAACTCATTAGACAAAAATACTTAATATTAAATATTCATTTTAAAGACTTAACATCCTCCTATCTTTAGTTATAAATATCTTTAAAAATTTTGCTGAATAAACTGTAAGTTATCTTTTCTTTTAGGACTGAGGAATAAAGAATCTGTTCTGGCATCAGTTTCTTTTCTAAGAAAGGTTATAAATTCAATTAATGGAATTTTGGAAACAAACGAAACAAAGCTCAAACAGGCCCATCTTACTTTAAATTTTTAAATTTAATGTATTAAGTTCTTATACTACAAAAGTAGTCCTTAATGTCTTGTCAGAAACTTAAATCACCAAAAAGAAATTATTTATATGTTACGCATTAATGCTTCGAAAGTCGCGATTTGGATTCTATCATGAAGCGAAGGAGATCAACATCTTTCAGTGAAAATTCCAGGAAATGTGCGACATTCTCTACAAACAAGCATGTTTGCAAGTTCATGACCACTCTAATACTACGAAACTTTCTTGGTCTTAGCTTTCAAATGTTAAGATAGATAAACAGACAGGCTTTCTAAAATATAGATTCCAATAGGTACAAATAAATACATGAAAATGTTTCCAAATTTAAAGATTTAGGCAAAGGTCAAGTATAAATCTGCCACTTGTTATTGTCTTTCCTGATATTTTGTAACTACATTTAAGCTCAAATCAATAGAGACACTGTAATGTCAGTCCGAAATAGGATTTCGTTGTGGTTATTTAGCAGCTGACATTTTCTTGAAGTACGAGATTCTTCCTCTTCAACAGCAAATAATCGAAGAGAATCTAAAAGCAGGAAGAAATATTTAGAAGCAAACAAAATGTGATGGCTCAGCGTCTCCATCACTTTATATTCCAGGAATAAATACTGTGGTGAAACGTTTGAACTTTAAATAATAATGACAAGTAATTTTTATTTTTTATTTACAATTTGATTTGTGTTTTTATTTTAAAAATAGTCCTTCAAACTTGAATTTATTTAATTTTCATGTATTAAATGTTGAAAAGGACTTTGAAAAATAAAAGTCCTTTAAAAGTCGTCTGAGGAAGAGAGACGCAAGGCTTTCGAAATTAGTCACGTGATCAAATTACTTTAATCTTTATTGATCATGTATTTTAGAGGACTTATTTTTTAACACTCCAATTTTTGTAGAATACGTTAAAAATTAATTATTAAATGTTGACTTTTTCGGGGTATATAGTAATATTTTATTATCATCTGCTTCTAATCTTAAAGGTTTCGGGAAATTGAATTTTTCTTTTTTGCATAACTCATGCAGGGTTTTAGTGAAGTTTTAGTGAATCCTTATATTTCAACTCCAGTACATTGTTTAAATACTGATTATATTGTGATTATATTCAATACAATAAAAAAAACAACTAAATATCGAATGTTAATCGTGCAAAATCATAGCAGAACATTCTACAGCACGATTTTCACAATATTTGTCTATGATAGTTGCCTCTGTGGACCTGTTTATTGGCGTCTTCATGAAAGCGTAAATACTCTTGACAATACACTCGGCTCGCAGGTTTAAAATTAAATAATTCTTAATGAGATTTTCTTATGATTTATATTACGTGTTTACCCTCTGGTACTATTTCAAATTTGCATGAAATGAGATTGCACCGTATTCTAATAATAAAGCGACTACACTGCACAGCAACGATGCGATGCAGGAAAGTCATTCGTGGGGTTCATTTTGTGTCAGGCGTAAGTGATCATTACAGAATCGATGCATTTTTAACTGAAGTCTTGCAACGTGACAACGGCAATTTCTTTAAAAAACATTCCTTTATTTCTTCATTCAAAATTCATGTATTAAATTACTGTAATCACAGAGGTTTCCAAACTTTCTCGGTTGATGGCCCCTTAGTGTCGAAGCAATTCTTTTTCACAGCGTCCTCAGGCTAAAAGAAATGCTTGACAGCTCCGGTGCATTTATTAAGCAGACCAAAGAACTTGTTAAGCCTAAATATTTATCATTTAAGCTTAACAACTTGGTCGTCGTTGAAACGACAATACACGTAAATTGCAAGAATAAACAATATTATTCTTGTTATTCTTTCTTTCTCCATCATAAATAATATTGCTAATAATAAAATAAAATACATCAACCACATATTATCAGCATTGGCAGAGCAATCTAGTTTCTATGGACATTTCCCAATGAATACGGCAACAATTCTAGATATTGAAAAGGACAGTAATAAAAGGAAAATAAAAGAGGCGTTATTCATAAACAATACACAATGTTGTAATAGAAATAAAGGAAGAACAGTGGACGGTTTTATAATACATCTACCGTCTGTTGATCTACTGTCTCTTCTTGATAATAATAGTTATGGAAAAATCTATTTTCCATTTCAATAATTGTGTATTATCATTTATATTCATGATTTATGTAACTATTTTATTATTTTGTATTTATTTATGGAAGAAGAAAAGGTTTGAAAAAGGGTATAGGTAATAGACCCCGAAAATTCGCTGTAATATGTGGTTAAAGTGTCTTATTTTATTATTAAACAATATTATTATTTCATTCACACAAGTTTTAAGTATACTGCAGTGCCCTTGTAAGTTCTCTACGATATACAGTTAAGGAACCGTCAGTGCATGAAAATGATGGCATGACTACGTTCAGGAATAAAGAAATTTTGTTTTCTTTTAAGAGTGGGCTTTAAGGATCTCCAAATAGTAGTACCACTGAGATTAAAATATAAAAATCCTAACATATTTTCAATATGTACCGTATTTCCTCCTGATTCCTTCTCTTTTTGTATTCATAATATTATGAGACATCACTACAAACACCAATAAATGTATGAATATAAAATACATTTATTAATAATAGCAAATTTTCGAGAAGAGATAATTACGTCTTCCCTTTATCAAGCCTAAAAGGTATTACAACAGTTTCGATAAAATAAAAAATTTTAAAAAAGAGCCTGAGGACATTATTAAGGAACAGTTAAAGTTTGCACAAACCTTACAATAACTTTTGGTAGAATAAAAAGTTATATAAACGAGCAAGAGAACATTAATATTGAATTGTTAAAAGTTTACACAAAACTTTACAATAAAAATTATTAAACAATCCAATATAAGAGAAATTAAAATTTAATTCTTCAAATTTCACATTGTTCCTACAATGTAAACACTTCCTTGATATTTGCTTGATAAAAAAAGAAAATAAATTAATTTTAAAACATTTTAAGAAGGATTTTAAAAGCAATCATATCCTAAACTTTGAATCGGGCCATGCTGTCAATATTAAAAACAATAATCGATAATTATATCCAAAGAATAGACAGATCTACCAGTTCTGAGAAGGATTTTTTGAAGGAAATAGATAATATGAAAG
The DNA here is from genome assembly GCA_023159025.1 of Thereuonema tuberculata. Lineage (NCBI taxonomy): Eukaryota > Metazoa > Arthropoda > Chilopoda > Scutigeromorpha > Scutigeridae > Thereuonema > Thereuonema tuberculata. The sequence continues at coordinate 17,879 of JAFIDM010073406.1, forward strand.
TGATTCTTAAGGAAAATGGATATAATGAGAACTTTATTAATAAAGCTATTACAAAATACAACACGTTTAAAATAAAAGAATAAAATGTTAATAATGAAAATAGATTTTTTTCTCCCATATTTGAGTAAAAATAGTTTACAGCTAAAAAGGATTTGCAAGAAAAATATTTAACATTAATATAAACTTTCAATACAAAAACAAGTTTAAAAACATTTTATGTAATAAGTTAAACAAAAGTGACAAGAGTAATGAAATGGGAGTGGTTTACAAAATTGAATGTATGAATTTTGGAGCTTTTTATCTTGGGGAGAGTAAACGAACAATCAATATTAACAATCTGATATTAAGGGTATCAGAGCATGGTTATTATATTAGAAATAAAATGATTGAAAAATCAGGAACATTGTATTAATAAGGGTCATTGTATAAGTAATGAAGTCAAAATTATATGTTGAAAAAGACTCAAAAATGAGAAAAATACTTGAAAGCATTTGCATTAGAAATACTAAGGATAAGAATTTAAATAGGGGTGATGGGGTGGAGGTCAATCAGAACTTGGTAAGATTGGCTAAGAATTTAATAAATGATAAGCGTTTACATTGCAGGAACAATGTGAAATTTGAAGAATTAAATTTTTAATTTCTCTTTTATTGGATTGTTTAATAATTTTTATTGTAAAGTTTTGTGTAAACTTTTAATAATTCAATACTAATGTTCTCTTGCTCGTTTATACAAATTCTTATTCTATCGAAAATTATTGTAAGGTTTGTGCAAACTTTAACTGTTCCTTAATAATGTCCTCAGGCTCTTTTTTTCAAATTTTTTTTCAAATTTTATCGAAACTGTTGTAATAATACCTTATAGGTATTCATCACATTTCCTTTCAGCCAACACACATAAATAAAATTAAATATTATATACAATTAAAAAGTTAAAAAGTCCAGACTAGTTGCGACCCGTTAACGGGTCATCTTCAGTGTGAGGGAAATATCCAACATTTAAAGTGTGATCATTTAAAGGAACCAGTGGAAGTGATCTACCAATCCTGTATGTTGATCAATCTTTTAACCTTTTAGGCTTGATAAAAGGAAGACGTAATTATTTTTTCTCAAAAATTTGCTATTTTTAATAAATTTATTTTATATTCATACATTTATTGGTGTTTATAGTGATGTCTCGTAATATTTTCAATATGGTTATAGCCTTATCTTAAAATAAATTAGCATATTATTTAGCTTAAACATTAGTGATTTGTGTCTTCAAAATTTTAATTTCTGTAAATATCAAATCTACGGAAACCCACGGATTAGCAAAAAAGAATATTTTGAAATACAAATTGTTCTCAATTTTCGACAAATATCTCCGAATAATTGAAATAGATCAGCATTTTTCTTCTATCTCATTATGTCTATATTGAGTTTTTAAAAATCAATACTGTGGAAATTGAATTTCTTACATATGGACTGACACGAATGAACAACCCTATTTTAACGTTTTACATCTTTAAGCCATAATTCAATGTCACTGTCAGCTACAAAGTAATAATGGTCTAAAGGAATTTATTATCAACATAAACTCCCGGCGAGAGCGTTATAAAGATTAGCCGCATTTTCTAGTCTCGAAGTTACTCTGATTTCACATAAAAAATAATAAAGTTCCAGGAAAATCTTACTTTTCTTTTGCAATATTTGTTTTTTATTTTGCTAAGTTGCGAAAACAGAAAAAAAAGGTCATCTTCCTATTGACATTATAATACCCACCAAATATAAACAACCTACCTTCAAATTTGCTGAAAACTGGGGGGGGGGGGTTCTTCAAGTGCTCGTTTAATGTATCAAAACTTTCGGCATACATCCCATTTAAAAGTTCTACTATTTGATACCTTATAACTTACGACTCCATGTGGAGCCATAAACAGCCTTGTTTGCTAGCGTCACCTGTTGGCCAACCTTGACACACATCATAAGATTATTATTAAGAAGATATACAGAGAAGATAGAGATGGCCATTTGTTTTAGTTCCTTTTTGTTGGCAATACAACATGTTTGGAAATTATTTCCAAAGAAGAGTTTAAAAATATTGATTTTCTTTTTAGATACAAACTTTCATTTATGTAAGAATCAGCTGCTAAAAATAGTCAATTAATTAATTTAAAGTAAAGTGGGACAGAATGTGGGTGTTGTTATTCAAAGCAAAAAATAAGGTTGCCTTCATTGTTGGTGCGAAAATACAGTTAACAAGATTCTTTTTTCTGAGGATTATTAATGTTTTCAAAGGATTATTGTGAAGGACAAAAAATTAGCGGAGCGTTACTGAATATATTAATAATAAGAGTCTTATGCGTAATTATATTTAACAATGTGTAATGACGGTCCCTTACTTACGATGGTTCGACTTTACGACGGTGCCAAAAGTCATTCAGTAGGAAGAGTATTTTGAACTTTGATCTTTTCTCGAGTTAGGAATTTGTGGTGTGATAGTCTCTCATGATGATACATTAATGGAAGTGTTCGTTGACGTACGCTAGGCCAAGCTATGTGTTGAGTTAGGTATATTATATGCGTTTCTCAATTTCGGGATGATGGGTTTGTTGGGACATTATCTCATCGTAAGTCGAGGATCATCTGTATACATCGCTTCGAACTTTTTTTTTTCCTAACCCTTTTCCTTTCTTCTATGCGAAGAGAGAATAAAAAAAAAAATGGGAGAAAATTTACAAAAGTAGAGAGAAAAATCACAACTGGACAGTAAATATGCCTTCGCACACTAAGCCAACATCAACGGGAATCCTGAACAGCCGTTTCATCCTTATTAGGAATCATCAGCACAATTACCATTGATGTTTGGCTCAATTCCGCGAAAAGGGTACTTTTGCTGATCAAGGGTAAATTCTGCTGATGATTCCTAATAAGGATGAAACAGCTGTTCAGGATTCCCGTTGATGTTGGCTCAGTGTGCGAAGGCATATTTACTTGTCCAGTTGTGATCTTTTCTCTCTACTTATATATTATTTGCTTATTCAGAAAATTTACATCTTGTAGATTTTTATAGATTCCTGGAAATTTGGACAAAAAGGAAGTTTGATTTAGTCGTCCGGGGACTGCATCTACTTTTACTCCTAAGGAAGGGACTGTTCATGAACGAAGAACGTCTGCTGCAGGAATTAGAACTCGAATTTATAGTGTATTTATAGGAATAATCGTTCGGTTATCAACGAATTTGGCGATATTTCATTTTGAGGAATCATATAAGTCAAATTTTACATTTTTAAAATCTGAATATTCATATGATGAATATCATTGATGACCAATAGTTTTTAATGTTAGAGTAGGGGAATTAATTTCATCAAGGAGATAAAGGAATCGCAGCGATGGAACAACAATAAAAACCAAAGTGATAACTGGAATAATTGTTCGAATTCTCTCAATTTCTGACCTTCTATAAGCTGACGATTAGAAAATTTATTTATTATTATCTTCGTTAATATATAGATAAAGAATAATATTGACACACTCCTATTTAAGAATTTAAATTATGTTTGGCATCATTACTAGGAACGTACTTTATACTTTTTTTAAATAAAATTTAAATGTTTAAATAGTAATATGCTAATATTATTCTTCACGTATAAAAGGTTTTCATCCACGATGGCTTTTTCTATCTTTAAGATTTTTGAAATGAAAGGGGAAAAAGGTTAAACATTTAGAAATGGCTTCTTGATTTTTGGGGAAGAGAAGTTTATAAAACGAAAGGTTTCCTGTGATTTAGAGCAAAAGCGTTTCCCGCCAAACACCGTCTCATCGATCTTCACAACTCCCTTGCTGAGAAACAAGACATCAATCCATCTACTTCATTGAATGAAAGAGGGACAAAAGGTTGTCCTCGAAGGACTGGATGTCCGATTTCAATTTTGAACAAGATTTGCCCCGGGCTTTCCTTTAAAAATGGAAGCGAATTGAAAAAGAAAAAAAAAAAAAACTCTCTTTCAGAAGTTAGAAACAGACAACTTTCTTCTGCTCACTGAAGTTTAATATCGCTTCGAAAAATCGAAACTTATTATTGCATAAGATTCCTATCATTTTAAACTAAATAATTTAGAAATTATTTTATTATTTTAAAAGGAATTTAGCTTCGTTGTCCAAGGAAGAAAACCTTTTAAGATCACTGTTCTTAGAATCTACTTTTATGACAGTGAACAGGTCTTCTTGAAACTTGGGAAGCAAATTTATGGGAAAAAGATGATTTCTCGTTTATATTTGAGGATGTACTAATCAAAAGCAGAGCGAGCTCTCTAACGCAGTGTTTCTCAACCTGTGGGGCGCGATAAAACTAAAGGGGGGGGCGCGAGCATATCGAGGAAAAAATCTTATTAAAAAACTAGATGAGTTTTTTTTTTTTTTTTTTTTTTTTTTTTTTTTTGGCTGAACAGATAGGTTTGGAGGTTGTTTTTTTTTCGGGGGGCGCGATGAGAGTTGTGATTGAAAATTAGGTCGCAAGTACTAAAAGGTTGAGAAACACTGCTCTAACGTAAACGCTCTCAGTAGAATTTTTTTTATATCTTTTATAAACTCTCGATAACGTAGCTCCAATTTCTTCCTTGAACTTCGTATTTTCATTTCTATTGAATCTATAGGTTATTTCTTTTTGGTCGTGTTATTCAATATGCCTTTATTCTAGATAATCGTCCAGTGAATTAGGAATTTGTTTTCTTGAATTTCAAATTTTGAAAATAGTCCACATTCGCAGCTGATGAGTGATAAACACGAGACGGCAACTACCAGTGGATTTACTTCGAAATGTATTGACAACGATGGAGCAATTAGACGTGCGAGGAGTCTCAGAATTTCGATTTCCGTTCAGTTTCGTTTGTTTCTGTGAAATGAGGAATCGTAAATAAGTTATCAAATATTTCATTTGTTGCTTACACATTATTTACGTTAGAATATAAACTCGTATGCCGTGCTGGCGTGGCAGTGCGGTCTCGGCGGCGGTCTGCCGTGGCGGCCAGTACGCCAGTACCTGGGTTCGAATCCCGGTAGTGGCATGGTTGTTTCAATTTCCTTTCCTGTGTTGTCCAGCCTCTTCTTCACTTTCTCTTCGGTCTGACGTCATTCCTTAATGGCGTCCTGGGGAAGGCCACGGGAAACCACCCCAGTATCTTTCCCTTGAAATTCTAGGGAGTCTGCTAGGGGTTCGCCATCTTGGGAACACTAGCGCTCCCTGGAACACGGATGCTTCGGATACGAAGCGCGCACTTCGGTGCGCACCGGCAATGCATACATACCTATAAACTCGTATAACGTAAAAATAGAAGCATTCTATCATAAGCATCATTGCGGAATACAACGAATTTGTAATCAATGCAGCAACAACATAATGAGAGGTGATCTATATTCCAGAGGTTTCCATTTTATTCAATGAAGATTGACATATCTCAATCTTTTCCTGTCCACAGTACTAAGACAATTTTGGAAACCACTTACATTATTACTCTAACAGGACATTTCAAAAATTACATCTAAAAAGTCTCTCTTTCATATCAAATCCACTTGCTGAAGACCCGTTTGCTTTTCACTGAAGCGTTTTTAATTTATTCAATTCCCCATGGTACGATATAAGAGAGAACAACTATATCAGATATAAGAAATCACAGAAGAGAGAAAGGATAAAAAAAACCACTTCTTCAAGACAGCTCTAACTTTGAGTTCAGATCAACCTCCTAGATTATTCGATCAAACTAGGGATGAAATCCATTAAAAAAAGATGGAAATCCAATTTTGACGATTTCCTGTTCCACTTAAAGGGAATGTAAAATTGCTTAAGATAGTGAATAAATAGATATTTTCTTAGTTAAAGTATTTGTAAATAATATCTCATATCATCACTCATTACCTGTAATTCCTATCTCTTTTCTTGGCAACGAAATAAACTAAAATTCTTAATAATAAGGTGATGGATGCTCTGTTTAGTACCGACTGAATCGGCTTTTCATAAAATGTGTTAATACATTTAAAGAAACCAAAATTAAGATAAAATATTTAGCAGCCATTGAAAGATGTTTTGGCGCCAAAAGCTTATGTCTCTTGAATTTGTTTTTGTTTTTTATGTAATAATATCTCTCAAAGAGATTTATTTCACTGTTTAAAGAACGTATTATCTCCTTTTGTTTTTTTTCCCAGTAATCCCCAAACAAATTACAAACGAGGTTTGTTATCCACTTTAACAAACCAATTGCATTTATCTTCTGTGAAGCTTTCTCCTTTTCTTCCATCAGCTTCCTTTCCGTCTTCATGATCTACTACGACTGTAATTTGAGTCGTAATCGCTTTCACAAGTCTTTCCTTTTGTTCTGTCTTCTCCTTATTTCAGACAATCTTTTAAGTCCCCTTGATCTCGTGCTTCGCAAGCAATATTAGTCAGTTAGAGCCGAACAGCAAATGTTAAATCAAAAGATTTGGCGAATAGTTACAGAATTTATCAAATTGACTGAAAGATGTAATGAAGAATAAAGTTATAGATTTGGTTGGGACTTAAGCTAAAATTTCCAATTAAAAAAGATGTTAAGTTCAACCAATTCAACTCATAAGTCTAATATTACTGCAGAATATTAGTTTAATTTGTTAGATTTTCTAAAGCACAATAAACAAGTGAATACAATTTTGTGCTAAATCATAAATTTAAGGCGACCCATAATAAATAAAAATTTTAAGAATTATAATAAAAAAGGGAAGTATATTAAAGTCAGGAAAAATATTAAAAAAAATTAGGAAAAAACTGATTGCCCCTGAAAATACCCCATTCCTACAGTGTTTGGGCCTCTGAAAACGATTCGATCTTTCCGTTCGGGAGTTGTGTCCGTGGACAGACACGGACGGACGGACAGGCACGGACAGCTGTTGTGATAGCGACCGATTTTGGCCGCTATCACAACAGCTCCAAAATGGTCGCTAATGAATGAAAACAAGCTTGAATAGCGTATTTATTCAAAGATGGTGTTCAAAGGTGCGCCCGGCAACATTAGCATCTGTTTGGAGAGTGTTGTCGGTATAATCTCATTGTAGCGCTTCCATTGGCAGCCCCATACGCCAGATCCACATTAGCCGCGAAATAGCCTTCTCTAGAACCGAAAGTTGCCGTCAGAGGACATGCATTCAGAAACGGAAAAGCTGTCTTGGTGCTCCTTATTCCCAATTAAATTGGAACAGAGTTTTGACACACCCTATATATATATATATATATATATTCTTGCAAACAGTATTGATTATCTTATGTAATACGGGCTTTACGTTCATTTCCTGTTAAAATAAACTGTCCTAGTAAAATAATAATAATATTATAATCCCGCCATTTTTTTTAAAAGTGACCGTATTTATAAAGCTATCTATTAAATATAACAATAATTAAATAATGTTGAAACATTTTATTTCAATCTTTTATTTTATGGGATTTTTTATTTTTTATTTTTTAATATGATACAAACAAGTAGTTTTTAAAATATTACACTTATTTACGTAAGTATAAGAGAATACGTATTTTCTTTAATTCCTACACTGGTCAAAACAATTAGGGATCAGGAAAGGAACTGTAGAAACAAAATAAATCATGTAAACGTGATCTTTTTTGGAAGTGAAACATCATTCGGATATCAGATATAGTAGAATATGCTGTAGTAAGGGTAAGAGAAACGTCCTAGGGGCTTTTTATACTATGTTCATATGACGTGAGACACTTTAGAACAATCTACGCATCAGTAGAACAACTCATTAACGAACATAGTTACAACTATCCTCTAGTATGGTGTACGATCTCACCAAACGGCCAACACCGCTGCACACTTGTGTGGCATGGACTCGATGAGATGATCGATGCTTCGTCACTCGTCCTGAAGAGCTATCTCCAGCTGAGGAAGCGTTGAGAGAGATGCCGGCCTAGCTGCAATGCGTCTCCCAAGCGCATCCCAGACATCCTCAATGTGATTGAAGTCTGGTGAGCAAGCTGGCCACACCAAACGCTCTATGCCCTCTTCTTGCATATTGTCCACCAACCGAGCTCTGTGAGGACAAGCATTATCATCCATGAAAAGAAAAGAATCACCAATGGCTCCAGCATACGGCATAGCAATAGGTTGGAGGATATCGTCTCTATATCTCAAGGCTGTCAAACTGCTATTTCGGATAACTTGGAGGTCCATAAGTCCACCAATACTGATTCCTGTCCACTCCATCTGTCCACAATCACAATATTGAGATATTTCTTGCACAAAAGAGTGGTTATATTTCCCTCCAGATAAGGACTCGTCAATGAGTCTGAATCGCGACTCGGCTTGCCCCCTCCCCCATCGCGATGTTCTACGGACTGTACGATATGTGCGATTAACGAGACAGGTTAATTGAGGCAGTCTTCGCGAAGGCGATTTCGCACAGTTTGAGGTGACACCCTGCGTCCTGTTGCCGTTTGAAAGGCTCGTTGCAGTCGTTTGCATTCTGTCGTCTATTCCAGCGGGCTGTTAACTAGATGTAATGGTCGTCCCTTGCTGTAGTTGCTCAGGGACTGCCTTGATCTTGCCTTCGTTGAACATTTCCTGTCGTTTGAAACCGAGTCCATAATCGGGGAATTATGCTTTGAGACCCTCCAATGGCTACCTCCTGCTATGTCTGCCCAGCTTCCGTCCTTCCTATAGCTCTCACGCCATTGATTCAGGTAAATCTATAGCGGCATTTACCATCTGCCCATTTCCCTAAAAGAACTTTCACGAACGGCTACTAAGCACTTCTCCCTTCTGTCTACCTTCTGACATCACCAATGCCTGAGTCACTTGTACACGTGAACGGATATTTAGGGATATTTAGCTGTAGGGATATTAGGCAACTGAAATTCGTACTATCGCTGACAATACATCACCCTCAGAATATTTTCCACGATCACCTAACTGTTTTAACCACTGTATTTATAGCTACATATTGTTATAGTTATATGTTTATTGGATTGTCCGCTAGTATTTCAATGTAGAAAGTGTAAGCTTTTTCCTTGAAATTGAAATGATTTTAAATAACTTATTTAATCTAGGCACAGACTGTATAATTTTAATTAGCTTTTGATGAGTAATTTTCATGATAATTAATGCCAAACATAATGAATTAAAGATTTCATTTGTGAACTTCTTGGTGTTCTTATTCCATCTGTCTTCATTAATTAAGAAGTTGAAGTTATTCCTGTAACAGCTAAAATATTCAACCCTTATAAATATTTTGTCACTCGAAGGATAAAAATTTAATGATAGAAAATTGAACAGAGTTCTCTTCTGATTAATTATGTATTAGAAAACCCAGTTCGTGGATTCGTTTCCAATTATCTTGTCAATTTCTTTGGCAGTAGACATTAAGAAAATTCCTCCCTCCAATGATTCGTCGGTTTAACTTAACTCATATCGATAGTTTTCATTGGTTCAGCCTTAACGCATAACTACACCAATAATAAAAAGTTGGTGAAAGAAGTGGAAGCCTACTTTCTCTCTGCCCCCTGCCTTTCGCTTTTCTTTTCTTTTTTTTTCAACCGTGAAATTGATACAAACAAAAAGGCTCTGAGTCTTTGCAAATTGTAATACTTGCCCACTTGAACTATAATACTTGAAATACAAACAATGTTTAGTAAATCGGGAAATACCGATTAAAGTTACCTAAATGCAATTAAATTTAATTATTTTAAATCACTCTTATGGGGATTACTAGTGCAGGGCCGGATTAAGGTCAGCTTACGCCCTAAGCACAGCTCAATAATGTTGTTCCCTCGTATCTTCCTTTGCTTATCTGGCAAGACATTAAGACTCAATAAGTGCTGAAGATGAAATAAAACATTAAAAACTCAAGAAGTTTTCTTGAAGGGCATCCCCTATGGCAAAACACACAACTGTATTAAATATAAACTAGTTTTTTATTGTATGTAGGGAGATTCAAAATCCACATACAACTTTAAAGATGGATCAGGACTACAAAAATAAACCGTATTCATATTGGCACATATATCCGCAAACGCCACCCGAATGCCCTAGAAGGTACACTAATGTTCAGAAATAAAAGCTAACAAAAAAGATAGACAACGTGTTAATGAGCCCTACGTTTACTATATTACACAGGTGAACACTTACTAGTACACAGTAAGTGCTCAAAGTTCCTTCCACCAACAGTAATACAGCTCGCATCGACTGCCAAACATGTGTAAAAAATGCGAGGCCTTTCGCGGACACATCCAGCTACCACGATGACTCTTGCGACGAGGTCAGCGTCACAGACCGCAGACGGTGCCTTTGAGGTAACCTCAGATGAAGACATCAATGCAGGACAAGTCAGCCGGTCAATCTATCTCGCAGGAAAAGCGCTGTTGTGATACTCCCACAAGTCAATGTTCCTACTCGTACCAAAGTCATCGTCTCAAATGGGGATGGCTCACACTGTCCAACTAATGTGCTGCCAAACAGCGCACTTTAGCCTATTCGGATGGCGTTTGCGGACATACGTTCCACTATTAATATGGTTTGTTTGTTTATTCCTGACCTACTTTTAAAGTTTGTACAGGGAATTTTGAATCACCCTGTATATGTATTTTTAAATATAAGCAAATTACTTACTTATAACTAGGGCAACAGAAAAAAAAACTACAAATTGTCATCACTTTTTATATATTTTTTAATAAAACTGCTAAAGAGAAAGAATGCAAAGAAAAATTTATTTAAAACGATTTTTAATCACCCTCCAAAAGATTGTAAGAAAAAAATAAGATCTGACATCTCTATTGAAATTATATGATCTCGATGACTTACTTTTCAATTTCGAAAACCCTCTTTCTGAATTGCCCACAACAATGTTGATGATATTTATTTTAAATAAATCCTAAGGAATAGAGAAATAGAGCCAGTTGTTTGGGTGTAATAAGATGACACCCAATTTTATTTTAAGAGGTACAAATAATAAATATGTGACTTAGAATATGCCACTTAGATCTTTTCTGTGAATCTGAAAATCCTTAAAACTCGTTGCCACAGCTGTGGTATAGTCCGTCTAAGTCAGCTAGGCAGTCCCTTCAGGCGTTGGGACTCAGAACTTGAAAAAATAGGGGAGAAAGGGTATAAGATAAGTGGGGGTAGGGAGGAAAGATTACAACAGTGTTGGCAGAGCTTGACCTCGTTATTATCGGCTTTAAATAACTATATTTCCGAAGAGCTAAATTCTCAAAATACTAAAAAAAAGATCATCACATAAGGCCTTTTTTTAATTCCGTAACAATACCCTGATACCCTTTCACCCCTATTTTTTCAAGTTCTCAGTCCCAACGCCTGAAGGGACTGCCTAGCTGACTTAGACGGACTATACTGTGGTGTTCTAAGCATTATTTAATTGTTAATTCAAGGCTGACTAAGGGGGCGTCCATTAATTACGTAGCTCAAAAGGGAGGGGGGGGTCCGGCAAAATCTCACCAAATCTCATTTAAAGGGAGGGGAAGGGGTCAATGATAATCTCACGTCAACTTTTTAATTCAGAGAATGTGCGTATTATAACAGATTATAACATTTTGTAATATTGTCTACGCCCGGGATCTAAGCTGCAGAAACACAACTCGGCGTTGCAGGCAACGCCACCAGCACATGTGGTCAAGGTTGGACCAACGCGTATGGCCACCCGTCGGGCTGAGGAACTGCTGTGCGCCGTGGACGATAGGCTGGAGTGGATGCTCGAGGGGATGTAGATACGTCTAATGACTGTCTTCCTATACTATATTTCTTTCTATGCTACCAAAAGATATGGACGTCGTAGGTCCAATTATTACAATAGAGGAAGCACATGAATGTCCATGGAGTGAGTGAAGAATAAGGGAAGGTGGTGTCGCAGCCTATTTTTTTTACTTTTACTAAATTTAATTAAGTTCGTTATAGTACACCTTAACGTAGTATCATTTTTTTCCTCTTCTTTCACAGAAAAAATTTATTTCATAGAAGACATCAATAATGCTTTAGGTATTTAGTGGTTTGAAGCAAAATACATGAACTTATCAAATAAATTTAATTATTTAAAAATTGTAGGGGAAATCTCAAGTTAGGGGAGGGGGGGGGTCCCACCAAATCTTACCAAATCTAACAGAGGGGAGGGGGGGCCAAATTTTTTAAAAAACACCTCACATAATTAATGGACGCCCCCTAAGCAGACTATGAATCGTTTAACTGTAAAGCTTCAGGATGGAAATTTTTCATCTTTTAACTATACGGATTTACATTGTTGTGCAGTAGTCTGTAAAACTTTCAATACAAACATTACATCCTTTCTCTGTAAACATGCATGCCAGGTTTCAAGGGAATCTATCTTTCAAGTCTTGCGAAAGAAGACTCATAGACTTACAGATTTAAAGACACTGTCCATAGGCGTACCCATGGGAGAGGTTATGATGGGTGATACTCGTTCAATCAAAAAAAAAGAAAAAAAAAAGTCATGTCCTTTTCCGAATAAGGAAATGCGTATTACAGACAAACTAATATATTTTCCAACCAAAAAAAAACAATTTTT
>JAFIDM010073407.1:0-23487 GCA_023159025.1 Thereuonema tuberculata
GTTGTCTAGGATGTGTTCAATGGATTAAAGTATCATCTCACCATACATTCCCACCTCATGTCATCTTATATGTTTGTGCCATCCCTGATGAAGGAATACTTGGAGTATTCCGAAACTGTCGGTTATTGCCATCGTTTTTAATTCTCTTTCCTACATGTTTGTAAATAAGTGCGTTTTATTTATTTTCACTTTATCAACATATTCTTCTAGCTTGTCTTCGAATCTGATACACTAGACTAAGAAATAAATATTGGTGAGTTAAAGATCATTCTGCTATTTGAGCTTCATACCACAATATTTTAATTCTACTTCAGTTGAATGTTCTAATGAACATCATTGATCTTAACCTGTTTTTAAATTCAGTATTCCACTTTATATTTCCTTGCTTTTAATTGACAATGATCTTTTACCAGTCTCTTCCGTCTTAAGATTTATTCATGTGTGAGATCTTGTCACCTTTTCTATAATTTTCAGATTTTTAGAGATAATTGTTGTGGTAGTTTTTATTCCCTTTTATATAATATCTTTACTTTAATATTATTATTTTTTTTTTTAGTAGTCCCTTCATAAAAAGTTGTGTAGGCTTGGTATGTTATGCAGTAGAAAAATATTCTTAATTGTTGTTTTAGATATTTTATCTATAAGAAGGTAGGAATTATAAACATAGTTTTTACCTTTTTGGGTGCAGTTTATCGAAGGATGCTTTTGTACCAGTAAAATCCAATAATCAACAACCAAATAATTATGCCAGACTACTTCCTGAAAGAAATTAAATTGCAGTAAAATAAAGAGTTTCAAATTTCAAGATGTCATTTGAAATGCCAAGAAAATGGCAAAATTATCACATCATCATACACATAAATATAAACATCAATAACAGAAATTTTAAAGCAATGTAAATTTTATGAAATTAAGAAGAATAAACAAGGAAATTAACGTGCGTTAATACATTTTTACATCAAAATAAACCAAAGAACGCACATAACTAAACAAAACAAAACACAAATTCACTGAGCTATTTTTGATATTAGTGCTGGAAATGGAGGACAGCGCTGTTTCGAGGCTTTTTGGCCTCTCATCAGCTCCACCTATCCAGCATACCCAAGCTCAGTGAAAAGGACGAATAGACAAAACGAACAAACATACAAATCAATGACCCCTGAATTACAAAAACATCAAAATAAAATCAAGAATAAAAAGGGGTGAATAATTAATCCCTGCTAGCGTTTAGCATAGCATCAAGGGATTAATTTATAAAAAGGTTAGTGTTTAGACAAGCTTGGGTATGCTGGATAGGTGGAGCTGATGAGAGGCCAAAAAGCCTCGAAACAGCGCTGTCCTCCATTTCCAGCACTAATATCAAAAATAGCTCAGTGAATTTGTGTTTTGTTTTGTTTAGTTATGTGCGTTCTTTGGTTTATTTTGATGTAAGAAGAATAAAATTTCAATTATATCAGGTATTCAATAATTGACAATACATGCAACTGGATTTAAGATTCTTGTATTGTTACGCTCTACCATTTTTTTTTTTTTTTCCTCCAATTGTTTATTCAGGCTCAGGATGGCTATGCTTTTTAGGAAATAAATCTGGAAATCTAGACCAAGAAACAATGGCAGACAAAGCACAAGAACTGATTGAGAGGCATAACCAATAACACAGTGGATCAAAACCCTTATTGTGTGCACAGTACGGCACTAATATACCAGGTGATCCAAAAGAAACTGAAAATTTAAAAATACAATAATTTGTGGAATATTGATAGTAGAAAGATGCAGTTTTCACAGAAATGCTCGGAATAACAAAGGAGTTTGTGTCAAAAACAACAAAACTTTATTACATGATTAGTTACATTTCCGACCATCAGATGGCGCCACAGTTTGTTGCATCATTCGTACGGTGGGTTAGGACAGTTCACATGAAATACAGGCCTACAAATGTTAAATGTGATGCCCCTCAGTCAGGAGCAAAGCTGTCAGACGAGGCACAGCACTTCACCACCTTTAACAGCATATGTCTTGTTATTGCAGATACACTACGCCGGATGACATCCTTCAAAGTGCAGTCTCGATACAGCTGTTACTTGAAGGAACCCCACAACTAAAAGTCGCAAGTGGTGAAGTCAGGAGATCTTGGTGACCATGCATGTGGAAAGGCTCGACTTAGGACACTCTGCTCCCCAAATGTTGAGCATAGCAATCGCTTGACAGGAATAGCAATTTACAGTGGTGCTCCATCTTGCATGAATGTGACTGTAGAGTGCTTGACAACTCTTGCAAGTGTAGAATAATGCTGCTTCATAACAGTGCTGCAAATCGCTCACCCGTGACACGATTTGAAGTTCAGATCTCCTGACTTCAAACAAAAAGGAACCAATAATGAATTCAGTGGAAAAATTGCCAGACTGTAATTTTTGAAGAAAATTGAAGAAATTACTGATGAAGAAAGGTTTCCTCAAATGCATTGGGGTTTTCTGTAGCCCAGATGCAGCAGTTGGTTGTACTAAAAGTGCTATTAAGTGTGAAATGTGCTTCATCCATCAACAATATCTTGAACAGCCAATCTTCATGATCATCTATCTACTGGATAACCCAATGAGCAGATGCTTGACCCTTTATGAAATTGACAGATTTCAGTTCCTGCAAGTTTTGAATTTTGTAGGGATAGTGATTCACAGTGATTTCCGTACAGTGCCATATGATATGCCAGTTCTTCGTGAAATGTCTCATGCACTGCATTCCCCATGTTGGAAAACTGCCACTAGTTCACCCATCATGTGTTCGACATCCTGTACAATGGCATGAGGTGTTCAGGATCTTCTGCTTCGTGGACTGCTTCCATAGAACCTGTGTCTTCAAATTTTGTTATCATTTGCCTCAGTGCTACACAAGTCATGAGTCCTTTGCTCTTGTGCATATCAGACCTTTTGAAGTATGCAAAAATGCCGCTCTGGTACATTTTGCGTTCTGATAATAGTTTCACTAGGAGAGCTTTGTCACGCAATGACAACATTCCGATGTGTATTGTACAGTAACCACGATAAGGAAACAACACTGCTGTCGCCTTCACATTTGATGTTGTCAGCCAGACGTGCTGTTTATGTACAGGCAGGCAGCTACATTCTGACTCGACAGCGCCATCTGGTGGCGAAATGGAACTAATCAGGCAAAATAAAGTTTCGTTATTTTGGCTTAAAATCCCGTATCGTTCCGAGCATTGCTGTGAAAACCTCATCTTTCTACTTTCAATATTCCATAAATTATTGCATTTTGAAATTTTTTTGGTTACTTTTGGATCAACCTGTATATGTTTTGAATCCTGGTGCTAGCCTGCATGATGCTATCCTTATTTGCACTCAAGCTGAAACTTTACTTATTGGAGACTATAAGATAGTGTTATAGAGAAGGTGGTTTGGCACAGTTCTTTCGAGCCTGAAGAGCGATTTGAGATCGGAAGAAACGCTGACATTCCATGCAGAACGCCATTTTCCAAGATGGCAGCAAAAAACTTGAAATGCTTATATTTGGCTGTCCTTCATCCAATCTTGATTTTCATTTAATTAAATGAAAGCTCGTACAGAATACAATATTTTTGGTTATTATATATTTCACTCTACACTTAATAGTTTTCTCAGAAATCAGTAAAAGAGGGATTTTTTTTAATCTTTTTTGCTGTTCAGTTAGTTAGTTTGCATTTCTGTAATTTAAAGATAACTATGTTTTGCTTAAAATCTAACAAAAAGTCCTCAAAACAAATTAATAACTGCATTTCATAATTTGGATTATATAAATCAAGTTGAGTGCCTCGGAGAAGGATGGTAAATAATCTAAAATTTAATACTGCAAAACTAAAAACAATATTTATTCATGTCATGATCAGTACAACTAGTTGCAAACTGAAGTAATGATACAATAAAAGATGAAAAAGGAAAGCTTCAGTCGGTAATGCATATCAGGTACTCTGTAGCCTCTGTTCTATGCTAGGTTATAGCTTCTATCTCGACGTACTCGTCTGGCCAAGCCCATTGGACTAACTTGAAAAGAACATATATTGGTTGATTCACATTACATTAACTTGACCTTGGTTCAGAAAATGTGATGTAAATTTAATTATATACTGACTGACCATAGCTTAGCAAGGAAACAGAAGAAGACTCCTCATGGAATAGAAATAATAGGGAAATCATTGCTACATCTATTTGTGATGTGTTCTGTCTGATTGCATGAAATGCGGCCCAAGATAAATCCAAGTTTTCTGAATTTCCATCTCTTTCCACAGACTTAACATGTTCCAGCCAAGCTCTCTCGTTTATCCAGTGTTGCTCATTGGAAATGGGGATCAGTTTATTACACAGTGATGAAGGGAGTGTTGAGTATTGGGATTGTTTAATAGGCATGATTACAGTTTGACAATAATATATCAATATTTCTCAGGTAAATCGATTACAGTATGGTCTCAATAGTCAACATCTTGGAAAGTTGAAGTATATTTACTCTCAACCCTGCATTATCTTGTGATGGAATCTGGAAAAGGGTAATTCCTGTACCATGAAATGAATCCGTAGATGTGATGCTAAAGGGATTGTGATCAATGTTGTCGAAAGCATTTACTGTGAATAAATCTTGTCTCAAATTTGCAGGATAAAGAATTTTTCTTCTTCAATATGCTTGTTCACAAGAAGGCAAAGAGCTGTTATTATTTCAGTTATTCTGTTGAAAGAAATTGACAACCCTAATCCATGTAAGTCATCAACAAAGTCTTTGCTTCTTGTTGGTCGTACAGAGGTACAGAGGGACTGGAGTTTCTTGGGTTTTCATATGTTCCTGAAGGGACATTTTCACAGTAGTTAAAAGAAATAAGCTGGCTTACAGTGAAACTGAGTTTTCTTGCCTTACAGTTATCTGTTGGGATTGTTGGTGATCTGTAGAATTGGAGATTGACTGTTGTAAGAAGAGTGGGAGATTCTTCCTGACATCACTTCTAAATTTACAATTATAAGGAACAGAAGCCTGAGATATCTCTTTCCTAAGCATTTTCAGAAATCACACAAATGCAGCTGCATCTTCATCATTATCTTCTGGGCAGACATCGTTGTGTATATATATATTAGCACCGCCATGTACCAATACGTACTCTCTCCCTGACTTGTCTATCCTCAGTTGAGGAAAATGAATTAATATTCTGTCTCGCAACAGGGAAATGTGTACTTCTGGCGCTTCGGACTCAGAAACTTCAAGAAGGCTAGACAGTTGCCCTCTGTAATATGACGTAAGAGTTGTCATTTTGAATACATACTCATTGGTAAGACACTTTGCATGGTATTTGGCTTCTATGGCATTCAAATCTCTGCTGGACAAAAATGCTTGAAGTTCTCTTAGGAAATCTGTACAATGTTTCAATTTTTCATCCAAGGAAGTTGCAACAGAGAAAGTGTTGGAGTCTTCTTTTTTACTAAAACAAGTTTTCACGATTTGTGAAGGAAGACAGGAGGATGACCGAGAATTTCCAACTGAATCACACTAATGAGGTAAATCTAGGGTTGAGACAAATGTGCTTAAACAATGTGGTTCTGCTGCAACATGCTTTTGAGCTCGATCGAGCTTTTGAGAGTGAATTCCAAATAACAGGATTTGTGCCACTGTGTAGCTTTAGACCTAAGTATTTTCTCCAAACGATTTCCGTCATCCAAAATGTGTAAGTTTATGTATGGTAGGAGAGCACCAATGGCCTTAAATTCTAATAGATTGGATGTCAATGTAGCATATCCAAAGGTTGAAGTGTCACTGTTCTGAGTTTTTTGTATGTGGCAATTCAAATCTCCACTCTTCTGACACAAACAGCAAAGATCCCAGTTGAAATGAGAAGACTCATTAACTGGGTCTGCAAGATTAACACTCTTTGATCCCATTTTTAATCAACTCGTGATAGTATTATCTGAAACAAATGAAAAAATGTAATTATCTGAAACAAAAACGTGTTATGAATTACTTGAAACAATCAAAAAGTAAAACAGTCCTATGTCTTAAATCAGCTTTTCACTTTCTTGCAAAATAAATAAAAAAAATAGACGTACAAGAAATGTCATATCGTAAAATTATGGGGAAATTGATTTCCCTGCAATTTGCGGGAAAACCATAAGGTTTAGGGTTGAAGCAGTAATAAACAAAAACGTCGTTCTTGATGAAAGGTTTCATTTCAAAAAAAAAAATCAAAATTGTATGAAGGATAGTAAAGTTATAAGCATTCCTTTTTATTCATCATCATCTTGGAAAATGGCGTTCTACATGGAATGACGTTGTCTCTCCCAATCCTATATCATTCTTTATCCTATAAAAAATGTCTGCAAAATGGCACTTTCTTATCAAGATTTGCAGTTCTGAAATCTCTTGCGAGCCTACACCTCTGTTATTCTTGTTTACATTACTAACATTCTGTGTAGCACTGGAGACTTCAGGCAATTAATTAGCAGTCATTGGCTGCCAGCACAAAGGACTATTCAATTCGTCCAACTTTGTTCAGATGTAAACTGATGGCCAAGCTGAAGTGCTACTATGCTTCCATTGTTTACCCACAGTGTTATAATGCTTATTGTGTTGCCAAGTTGATTGATATATAACAAACGGACCAAACCAAGCTCAGACATACATATAATGATCCCTATTCAAATGGATCTGGCTGCACTAATGACCTCGTATGTGTTGCCTTAGCATACTGCAATATGGTATCTACTGAAAATCTCCATCATTAACTTCCTTGCTGTCTCTAACATCAAATTCTCAGTATCCAAATGATAACAGTGTTCTCAATTTTTTAATTGACTTCAACTTTGATCATTTATGTATAGCTTCCTGTACTAAACAAGGCAATGATCTGATTTAACTGTCAAATTCTTTAATGTTGATATTTTTTGTGTTCAAGTGCTCTTGTATGTATTCTGATTTGAAGTCTGAAAATTTAGATTGAAAATCTTGAAAATTTTTCAGTAAATTTTTGAAATAACTACAAGACTGTGATTTATTTATTTATTTATTTATAGATATGACTGATCAAAATATTGAAAGCTACTTAAAAATTAGAGAAATCAGTTGTTGTAAGACTTATCTTCTGACTAGACTGATACAAATGGTAGGTCACATTGCTTTTTGTCAGCTAGTTTATGTCGATGTTTCTGTCTTTATTGAACTAAAGAGAAGACAAAATATAAAAGAAGAAAGCCGACAGAAATTAAAACAGCAGCAGCAAAAACCCTCCAAAAAGCAAGAAAAAAACACCAAAAAACGACTATCTCTGAGTGCAAGCCAAGCTGTTACACCAAAGGTTAATATAATTATTCATTATCAATTTCAAGAACAGTAATTATTTGTGATTTATTTCAAAAGTAATTGTAAAGAATCATAATTAAGTAGAATTTTTCAAGTCTTAGAATAAAAAAAATAGATTATCCGTTTCATAATATTTCATAATTTTATGGAAAGTCCAAAGTAAATGAAGATTTCAAACCAAAGAGTATTTAACAAATGTAAAATGTTGTAATGTAAATATATAGTATTTATATTGTGTTATAATACTCTGTAGAGTATATTCTTTTAGCTGTTTTGAAGCTTTTTTTTTTTTTTTTTTTTTTTTTTCATTTTTAAAATTGATTTGCTAACTTTTGAAATTATCAAGCATTCCCTCCCATCACTGTTTTTTTTAAATAACTGATGAATATATTGATGCAAAGTCGAAAAGCCTTCCCGATTGGTCAGTTAAACTAATCTGTGATTGGCTGAATCAGGAGGCCAATCGGCTATGTATGAGCTCTCTCTCCAAAGTGACGGACCGCACAGAGAGCTTCCGAGCAAGCCAGTAGCGGACCAGAAAGTGGGCTCCAGAACATTTGAGAATCCAGTCCGATATGTATATATACAGTAGCACCCCTCTAATCCGTCACCTTTGGGACTGGGGGTATGGTCGGAACGCAAAAAAGGTCGGATTATCAGAAAATACAGAAAAATAAGGATTTACTGCGTTGTCAAGCAGTTCAAGTTTAGGCTTTTTCAATGTTTTGTGATTCTTAAAAGAGTGTTTTCACCATCTACCATCACTGTATATGCAAGTAAACAACACAATGGCGCGACAGGTGGTGAGTCACCGACGAGTCGGGGACAAGTTCGGCCGCCTCAAGCACGGTCGGATCAACCGGAGTGGCGGACCAGCCAAGGGCGGACAAGAGGGGTTCTACTGTACCTGTAAATAATTGTAAATAAAGTGTGTGTGCCTTAGACTAAATCACTGCGTTAGTCTCTGTCATTTTGATCATACATCAGTATTTTGCTGGTTCTGGTCTTCAAATGCTAAAGAGTAAACAATTCAACTTTTCATGTTGTCTTGGTATTTAAGTCTGCTGCTTCTAATGTATCTTTGCATTGAATGCAACATTTTTTATTGAAGAGTATGAAAAAAGAAAACCAGCTAGTTTGAATGATCCTCTGGCTATTTAATATCATCAAGTCTGCAATTATTTTATTGGCAATTGAAACATTTAATATCTGTGATAGTGTAAATACAATTAAATTTTCATTGACTTGACCTCATCCTCTGGGATAGGTTAATTTCTTTTTAGGAGAGTATTTTCAATCTGTACCATAACCTTAATTATAGTGTTGGGCCTTTTGTCGTTTTCGTCTTTCATTGATCACTATTCATAATTCTAGTGTTTCAGTGACAAATAATGACGACAACTTTTTGATATGTTAAATGAAGATATTTCTTGCATGTACTGCATATCTCTCTCTCAAATACGCTCTTAATTATCAAACTATAAATTAGAATATTTTCTTCTTCTTCTATTTTTTTTTTCTTTTTTTTTTAATTTTTCAAATTTGATGACTTTTGCTTTTCTCTAGCTATTGATGTGTTGTTCAAAATGAGACAGACAGAGTCATGGGTTCAGCTTAATTACACACACATTATTTACAATTTTATTTACAGTTTATATACAACTTTATACAGGTCAAAGCTATTAAGAATGGATTCTCAAATCCAGGTTAATATAGTTCAAAGACATATAGATCGGATCCAGGTTAATATTATACGGGATTTGGATTCCCAAATTCAGGTCGATCTCAGAGTTTCCTGTGCGGTCCGTCAGGAAGGGCGTGGTCCGTTAGGAAGGGGAGAGACGAACTCGGATTCTGAGAGCTCCCGGCTTGGCCAATCACAGCGCGGCATATTGGCCAATCCGGGACGGCCTTCGACGCTGGCAATTGGAGGTCTCTATGCGGTCCGCCTATATTGCGTCATGGCTCCTCACAGCTCCTCGTGACTTTGTATCACTATTACACTGTACATAAAGTTCTTTGCTTGGGTGTGAAGTTATGAGCAAAAATGTTGCAATGGACTGCAGTATTCATATAAAACGTTGTACTAAAAGTAAATTGATTTCATGAAATCAAGTAGTTGTATTTAACAGCATCTGTTTACTTTGATGATTAATCTTTAAATGTATGTCTCATACTCTAGAAGAACATCTCTCATACTCAGGGGTGATATGAAGCATCAGAGGAGAATCATTTATGTATTAAATATGATTAGTGGAAATATTTTTTCATAAAATTAAAAATATCTTTAGCATTTTACCTGCAATATGTCAGAACATAACAGCTTTTTGTTCTCCAACAATGCACTTCACTTTTTCTGCTGTTTCTGCTTTTGGGGTAAACAGAATATTTACATCTGTATATATTAAACTTAAAGTGTTTTTAATAGAAAACTTGCAAATAATGATGATTGCTTTCCTATCTATATTGTCTCTGTTTAATGATTCCTCCCACCAACTTAGAATTGGAAATAGACTATATTAGTTTATCGCAGATTGAGTTTTTTCATACAAAGAAGCGTGGTATGTGTGGGTACAGTAGTTTAATACATATTGCTGTTTCTGATGAAGTTGATTTTAGACCTTAAAAGGAAATATTGTTCCATGGCAGGAAAATAAATTCCAACTATTGAGAAATTTCTGCACCTTTTTTTTTTTTTACTTATATATTCTGAAAAACTAAATGTGATTTAAATAATGTTTGTGAAAATACCAGAAAGAGTCAACAATACATATTTATTTCATTTATAAAATTTAATTTTTTATAAAATACAACAATTTTCATAAAAATTCTATTTGACCAAAGCAGATGGAAGGAGATAGTGTGGATGATGAGATGGGATTAATTGGTGCTGTAGCTGATGATCTTGAAGCAGAATTCCTTACAAGAATTTGTGAAGAAGAAACTGTTACTGGTGAGATTTCTATTTTTCTATTGTTTTTAAAAACAGGCATTTTAGAAATTTGAAATTGAAAAATTATTATTATTACTTTTGGTATAAATGAATGTGGTATAAATTTGTCTGGCAATGATAAATCATCTAACTAATACATTAATTTGAACCCACAAATGAATATGTTTTGATTCATTGTGAATTTTATAGTCAGGAAATTAATCATTAAAAAATTAACCAGCCTGACTAATTTTAGTATTATGATGTTATAAATACTTTATTCAGGCATTTGGTGTTAGTCTAAATTCTTTGCTAGCTTGGATAGGAACATCATGTATGTATTTTTGAGTGGCTACAAGAGGGTGCAGTGATTAGCAATTGAACGATTTGGAGATGAAAAGTTCAGTTTAACACTTACTACATTTAACTCCAGAAAAAAAATATCCAGTCCCCATTACAGAGGAATTGATTTTAATTAATTAACAATGAGGAATTGTGGGTGTTTATTTTACCCCCTACTTTATCTTTCAAAAGAATGATTGTCAGTTCTGACTCCAATGTTTTCTTCTTCTATTTCTCTGACTATTTTAACTTTTTCCTGCCACACTTTCTGTATTATTAAAAATAGGCACATTGAAATCTGATGCTTTAGAGTAACAAAAAGCAACATATTAACAGATAATCAGCTTTTGTGCTACAGTTATGCAATTAGTTAAGGTAATCCATCTCCTACAATGATGTTTTTCAGCTTGTTAAATGCCATTGTTCTGCTGAAACTTGATTTCCTATCATCCTCAGTCCATGGACATCATCAAATACTGTGTCTTCATTTCGGCCTATTTGAACTTTAATCTCTTACAACATAACCCTGTCAAGCAGTCCAATAATTTATTTCTGTCAAAACCTTTGTTTAAAAATTTATGATCAATTACACATACTGAAAAGAGCCAAATACAGTAAAACCTTGTTAAGTCGTCACTCCGCTTAAGTCGTCGTTTTCCTTTGGTCCCGACAAAGTCTCATAGACAATAATGTAAAATAACCCTCTTTTACTCGTCACCAAATTTTATCCGGAGTAGAATTACTCGTCGCCCTCAAAAATGGCGAAAAGCATCTTTATTCTCAATTTTGCCTGCTATCTTTTCAGCCCCACCCCTTCACTCTCAGAAAGCCTATCTTTTACGGGGAATTTTCACGTGGGAAATTCACTTGGGAAATTACACACTTCTCGCTGCGACTCTTGTCAAGAGTAGAATTTTTTCTTGACCGCTACTGAGTGTGATTTTATTTCATAGCGAGTAACCCCGAAAATTTAAAAGCGATCGAAATTGTTTTTCTTCCTCCAAATGTAACTGCATTTCTTCAGCCTTTAGATCAAGGGATAATTCTTGACTTTAAACGAAAGTACAAAAAAATGCTTGTAAAGGACATGATAGGATAGGAACGAAAAGCTAGAAGTTTCAGTTTTAGATACGATTAACTATGTGCACAAAAGTTGGAGTTCCATTTCATTACAAAATGTTTCGAATTGTTACCAGTAATCAGCACCTTCGTCAATCAACACTGTGGGATTATTTTAATGCCAGTAAAATAAAATAAAATGTGGTAAGTGCAAAATGTTTTTTTTTTCACTCATTCATTTGCATATATTGATTTCTGAAAATCTTGTTTTTCTCACCGAATCCTATAGCAATTCATAAAAATATTGTATTTCAGTGGGTTTTTTTTTTTTTTTTTTTTTTCAAAAAATGCCCACTTCGCTTAAGTTGTCAAAAATGTTTGGTCCCTTGACTGATGACTTAACGAGGTTTTACTGTATCAGAGAACTTTTCTTCTATTATTAGTTGGCTTTATTATGCAGCTTTGGTTGTCTTTTGTGGACATTATTTATTAAATATTTTGTTTTATGGAATATTGAAAGTTTAACCATAAATAACTGTATAAAAATTGAATCTGTCCTTAATTTTATGGATTTTCTTTGTAGGTTTTTTGAAGAACTAGAACTTTTTATATAAGTGTATGCCTTTAGACCTTTTAAAATCGTTTCTGCTTCCCAGAGTAATTAAAGAATTCAGTTAATATTTATTAAAAAAAAAACAACTTTAGAAAACTACTTGAAATGTGATATAACTATCTTCTGTTTTTCTTTGCAGGATCTAATTTATTAGGTGTTGTAGCTCCTTTGCTGATTGAAATCAATAGTAATCCAGTGAGATATTCAGAGTCCTCCTTAAGAGCTGCTGCTTGTCAAGCCCTTGTTAAATTTATGATTGTTAGTAGTGAATTCTGTGAAGAAAATTTGCAGTTACTTTTCACAATAATGGAAAAATCGCCAGAGCCTGTGATCCGAAGCATTGCTGTTGCTGCTGTCAATGATTTAGGTTTCCGATTTCCTAATCTGATTGATCCTTGGACAAGTCATATTTACAAGAGGTTTGTAAAAATTTATCCAAATTTTAATCATTAAATTCTAGAGATTGTGTTTAAGATTTCTGATGCCAAGAATTCTTGAGAAATCCCCCCCCCCCTTTTTTCCCCTCCTCATTTCTCGATTTTATTTTTTAAATTTGAGAATCTTGTAACTTGAAAATTAAAATTTCAAGCTTAAATTGAGGTTTTTTTTTAACAGCTTCAAACAATAATTGAGGGTGATGTAATACGATTTTTAACAACTAACAAGTAAATAATAGTCTTATAATTATTGTAAATAAATAATACAAAATTAGAGATTACTGAAATGTTGGGCATTTATTTAAAGGTTTAGTGCAAGTCCAGAAATTCTACCTTCCTGAAAATTGAAACATAAAAGCTTAACTTTCTGCATTGTAAAGATGATTGAAGAATAATATTTATCTGTAGTTTTCTTCTTTATCAGTTCTCTTGTATCCTGTAGGACGTCAGGGCCTCGTTAATCCATTTTCTAAAATTCACACTGTTCACGGCCAGTCTTTTTCTTCTCTTATATTCTTTTCTCTCTTCATTTCAATTTTCGTAAAATTTTCTTTCCACATCCTTCTTGGTCTATCCTTTTTCTTTCTTTCTTCTGTTCTTGCATCTAGGCTCTTTTTTGGTATCTTATTGTTTCTCATCCTTGTAACATGTTCATTCCATTTTAATTGTTTATTTTCTATATATTCTGCTAATTGATTTTCTTCTCTTTGTATTTCTAATTCTATCTACTATTCTTTTACATGACCTTTCTCAAATATTTCATTTCTGCTGGCTATAATTGGCTATGATGTTTAGTAGTCTTATTGACTTATAGATTAATTTGTAATTTAGTTTTAGCTGCTATTTTTTCTTGTTAATAAAAACATTTTTTAACTAAAAATTATCTTTACTTGATTGCTTTACTCTATTTAACATTTCTTGGTCAATTTTGCCACTATTCTTAATTATTATTCTGAAATA
This sequence comes from Thereuonema tuberculata, assembly GCA_023159025.1. Taxonomy (NCBI): domain Eukaryota; kingdom Metazoa; phylum Arthropoda; class Chilopoda; order Scutigeromorpha; family Scutigeridae; genus Thereuonema; species Thereuonema tuberculata. The sequence goes on from JAFIDM010073407.1 coordinate 13,664, forward strand.
CTTATGGCCAAGTGCACCAAATTTCAATTAACTTTGATGGCTAGATTGTGGACGGAGCTAAAATTAGTGAGGGGTGCCGCTCCAGAAAAAATTTAGCCTTTGTTTTAAAATTGTGTGAAAGGAAACAAACATGTATAAAAAGAATTTATCAAGTTTCTGAATAAATTTTCTTTTTATACATGTTTGTTCCTTTCACACAATTTTAAAGCAAAGTCTAAAATTTTTCTGGAGCAGCACCCCTCACTAATTTTAGCTCCGTCCACAATGCAGCCATCAAAGTTAATTGAAGTTTGGTGCACTTGGCCATTAGTGATCTATCCACTTCAGTTCCATATCATCATACATAAATTTTGTTGCACCTGAAACAGAAATAATATTATGTGACCTAAATTAAAAATTTATCATTAAAGATATGCATAGTTAATTGCAGAAAAAAATAGTAGAAGTGGTATTTTTGTTCTGTCTACCCTCAAAAGAGCACTCTTCCATTTGTCTGAAAGTCTTGGATTGGCTGAATATCGGGGGCATCTAAGAAGACAGAAAAATCAAATATCAGAGATCACAGAACATTGCATGAAAAAAAAGCTATAAGAATGCATTAGTAGGAATTCAGGTGTTGAAGTAGATAGTTTTCTGATCCAAATGGCAAAAAAATCATAGAAAAACTTAACAAAACAAGAAAAAGAAATTTGAGTAAAACCAACAATGTTTTTAATTCTTGTAAAATTATTATCATTAATAATGAATGAATATGTCTAAAAACAATATGTAAAAAATTTCCGTTTCTGTATTTTTCAATTGAGCTTGATAAAAAGGAACTGAAATAAAATGAGGATTGTCTCCAAAAATTTGATGTAAAAATAAAGAAGTATTCCTATTTTAATTTAATCTAAATTCGTTTAAATATTAATCTGCAGTTTTAGTAAAATATTATATTTACCAAGTCAATATTTAGTTTCTTGGGGTTTAATCTAATAACAATGAATGAATTAAATGTTACTTTCTTTATTAAAAATGATGATCAATGTGATGCTTTCATTAGAATTTTTTTATTGGTCATTGAGAAGAAATAAAATAAATAGTAACTAGTTTTCAATAACTTACAATTAAGTAATCAACTTCAAGATGTTTATCCTTACTGCCCTTATTTTTAATTAAATTCAATTTCAAGGAATGAAAACTGAATTTAATTTACTTGAAATAGTGTTGCTTATTACAATATTGTTGTCAGTATTATAAAAATGTTTTGTTTTGTTTTTTTTTCTATTTCTCATTTGAAAGACTAAATGATGAATCTAAACAAGTCCGTAAAACTACACTGACTGTTTTGATGTGTTTAATCCTGAATGACATGATCAAAGTGAAAGGTCAGATTAGTGATGTTGCATTACGCATTATGGATAACAATGAGGACATATCAGGAATGGCTAAAATGTTTTTCCGGGAACTTTCTAAAAAGGTATAGTATTTAAATATTTATCTTAGTAAATTTCACTCTATTCAAATGTTTCAAGCTACTGCAGGATTTTATATAGTTAATTATGTTCTTTACAATTTCAGGAAAATGCAATTTACAATATTCTTCCAGACATTATTAGTCGTTTATTAGATGTTGAAGCTGGTTGTAATGAAGAAAATTTCAAAGTCATTATGAAGTTAGTAATATTTTCCTTTTTTTATATAAAATTAATACTAAGCCAATAAATTAAAATAACATTTACACTTTGCAACAGATTTGACACTTACAAATCTGATATTTATTTTAGACCACAAGTTATTGTTATTTATTAATTGAAATACAAATTTTATTAAAATTTTATTAATCATTTGGGCAATAACTCCAAGGTTGATATGGAATAGTTGGTTTCATCAGTTAAGTCAAATTGAGAATTAATCACTGAATTGCAAATACAAAAACTAAATCTGCTTTTCATCTACGAAACGGCAAAAAAAAATTTCATATTAAGTGATTGTATAGTGTAACCAATCCATAGTCAAATAATAAAGTGAAATATGTAGAATCCAATGCCAACTTAAAACGCTTAAAAACAAAACAATGCTGAGGAGAGTAATCTGCAAAAAAATTTCATGTCACAGATATAAATAAAAAAAAAAAAAAAAAAATGCTGCTAACGCAACTTCATCAGAAGCTTACCTTTAATACCGTAGTCGGGAGGTGAAGTTGTCGGGTCCCCACCCCGACCCACTAATAAAAATGAGACACGCACACACAGAGGATAAAGACATCTAAGATATATTCTAATCTCAAATGAACCAAGTTTTACATACTCTACTTAGAATTAAGATTACAAGCAAAACTTAGCACAAATACAAGTTATTTTGGCGAATTAAATTGACTAGAAAAGAAGCATCCCTCTCTGTATGAGCACCTGTAAATAGTTTGACCTGCATTACTCTAAAAGAGAAAATTGCTGCGTAACAAAGTACTCTTGTAGTGAGGAGCAAAAAGAAACAAAGCAATAATCAAATTAAGTTAATGACTGGGGGAATACAGGGTTCATGTGGCAAGCTCCACCTATTGCTGGTCAGCTGAAAAATCACAAAGAAAAATAATATCTTAAGTCTAGTCATTCTTCGAAACAAAATACAAGTTGATAATACAACAGGATCTTGATGATGAATTATATAAAGCCTAATCCGGTCACACACACTCGTCTTATGGGATGCTTATCCTTGCTAATAGAACTATAGTTTCTCCTAGGACTAAAGTTTGTCTTGGAGGGATTAAGCAAATTTAGGTTTTCCATGCATGCGACTCGCAACAAAATCGTTTCATCAGTTTTCCCTTTTTGATTTCACAATGAAACGAATGAAGTCAATTATAAGATTTCTACTTACAATATAGAGTTCTTTTCCTAGCAACGTATACAACACATCAGTCACCCTTTATAGTGAAATATGAGAGGGCACTGTAGTTTATCTTGCAGTCTTTGACACACCGTCACGAACGCCGTTCTTGTAGGAATACTTAGGAAACAGTCTTCAGGGATGCACATCGTGCTCTGCATCTGTCGGAAGTGTTGCACACTGGAGAAGCTTTGAAGATGTCACTCTGATAGCAAAGTCCAACTATTGTCTATCGGCAGAATCAGGTTGCTAATTCGTCAGCCGTCTTATTGGGGAGCGAGCTTAAGGTTTCAGTCTGCCTTTCAGCTTCTGTCGTGAAGGCATACAAATCCCTCAAATGTGGCAATGTAGCTGATTTCCCACTCGTTTTTTTCATCTTCCACGGCTGCTAGTGCACAAATTTCTCCGATGAGATCAGAGAATGTTCAGATTCGAAAATCTGCCATTCGAGCGACCATCTTCCCACCAGACTCCCTGAATTCGTGTCTATAACTTCTTAGTCTTCAATAAAGCATCTTCCTATCAGCTCAAAGTAACCAGGGCCATGGATTTAGTCATGCAGCTCATCATGGTCGAAAGGCACAGATTAATGGTCCATAATGCCAATCGATAGCCACCACCGCCTCCCTCCTCCTATCCACTCACACACGTGGATTTCTTATCCTCCCAACATGACAATACCAAATTATTTTCATACATGTTTGTTACACAACACGGGTCGTATTTTATAGGCTTGTAAGCATCGTAAGTGATCGTCCAATGAGAAACAAGACGCAGTAAATCATGTGAAGCATAAGGCATCACCAAGCCGACGACATAATTGCATCAAGCAACATCCTGTAATGTAATGCAATTAAAGACAGATGAGCAGTTATATAGGCTAAAACATAAAAGAAAGAAAGCTATAATCGTGGGTTAAAGGTAGGGTTCTATCAGGGCTGCATGAGTCAGGCGACGCTGCCTCAATTACAGCCCTCTCCACCCCTTACTGCCACCGGCCTTGAATTTACAATAGGGACGGCAGGCTTTTGTTTTAATTGAGGATACTAAAGCCGTACTTCTCAAACTGCGAAAGAATAGCCTCCAAGTGACTCGAGAGGGATCACTATTTTCCAACTGCAGGTGACTGCAGAATCTAGTTTCTGTAGCTTTCTATAGCCAAAATATCGAAATAAATAGTCTTTTGAATTCTTCTTTTTTTGAAAACAAAGTAAATACAAGTTGACACCTATTACAGAAATTTATAAAAATAAGAAAATTCAATTAATATATAGATTATTTTATTGAATTTATTGATATAAATCATGTATTATTATTGTAATTTCTTTAAACTTATTGTTTCAAAAATATGTTTGACTTTAAGTTAATATTCAGGATAATTGAATTATGATATGGATATTTTTTTTTAGTTATATATAAATTTATATTTTTTTAACTGTTATAATGGAATAAAAAAAAATCAATTTTTTAAAAAAATTAATTTCAAGTTAAATCTGAAAAATAGAATCATACTGGAATATTAAAAGAAAACCTAAATACTTAAAAAGAACTGATAATGAAGATTCTAAAAAATTTTCATGATAGCTTGGTTTCAATATATTTTAAAATATTTATTTTGTAGTGTGTGTTTAAATTTTTATAAATTTCCTTCCTTTCCTATGAAATATCATTTCTATTGGGAAGTCGCATAAAGAAAGCCATATTTGGAAAGGGAAAAAAAAAAAAGCATAATTTCTATTGTATCTGCATTTTTTTTTTTGCATTTGGAGGTAGCGCAAGAATAAAAATAATCATTTCATTTATTTATCTTTCATTCATGCTTTGTGAATTTTTTTTTCCTCCAATTTTCCTAATTTTACAAATGTGAATTTTCCAGAAAAATCTTTTGTCCATTTTGTTTTGATGTTCTCGGCAAAGCCATTATACATTGATGTGAAGTAGTTAAGAAATTTCGAAATGGAAGGGGTTCTCGACAGCATTTTTATTGTCTGGAAATTAAGTTACTAAAATATCCTTCTGTACTTCTTAAAAATGATATTTCTTTTTTTCTTTTGGGTCGATCATATAGTAAGTCAATTATAGCTTCTCTTTCTGCTTGTTCGCGCAAGGAAAATATTGCCGCCTCTGAAAAAGAATCCATTGCGACTGAAAAACACAGGAAAAGCATGTCGCCCTCGTTGCCTTGGGCTGAAGCAATGCTGTTGAAGTGAATCCAAAAGTACACCAACGAACGTGCTTGCACTCCCCTCATTCCTGTAGCCTTTAGGTAAACTGCAGCTTCAACTCTCCGCCTGACTCATGCAGCCCCAATAGAACCCTACCTTAATGCAAAACTTTGTTCAAAGAGACTTTCACCCAGATCAATAAATAAATAACCCACCACATAACTACTTAAATTCAGCTAAATCAGATATAGAAATCTAAGCCTTTATTATGATTGACAACAGTTCGAGAGCGACAAAACACAAAGCTCAAATGAGTAAATCTCTCAAATATTTAAATATTTGCATAAAGAACAAAATTATGCATACAAAGAATAAAAATGACTACTTATTAAGGGAAACACCCATAACTCGGAAAACGTGGCATGATTATAAAGATAAAAAATGAGGAAAACTAAGAAAAAAAAACATGACATTTGCTATAAGATCAAAAAAAAAAGCCACAGTAAAATAAACTGTGGAATGATTCTGTAGTTGAATAAATCTTCATAGTAGAAGCCTATTTTTCAAGTGTTAATTTCTCTTGAGTTTTTTGTTTTTACATTCTATTCCATCTACTTACATATTTGTCTGGAAAAATATATTTTTTTCCTCATGAATTTTTTACTTTAATCTCATCTGAGCTGCATTGAGCCTTTGTGCCATCATATAGCGTAGTTAGTGACCATTGTATATGGCAAATTGCATCTCGTTTGTACTATCCTTTTCTTGTTTCTCATCCATTGTTCGTCTCCTAAAACCATGATGTCATCTAGTCTTAAGATTCTAAAATTAAGCCCATCAACCTTCAGACAAGTAAAGATCTGTTACCATTCATTATCTTGATTCTTCTCATTTTCTTTCTATCCCAGTTCACTCTGTAGTTGCACTTCTAGTTTGAAAACTTTGTATTCTCTCCTTTTTGCACCTCAAATTTTATTGTATTACAAATAATAGCAAATATCAAACTCCTTTCTCAAACAAATATAAAATGTGAATACGTAATTGTGGAGTAATTCTGAAAATGTGATGCACTGTATGATCTGATTTATTAGAACACTGTAATTAAAATCACATTGGCATTTGAAAGAAGTTTGAAAACTCTTAAAAAAAATTATAATGCTCTATATCGTGTGTGCAAATGTTAGACAACAACTCACTTTGAAATTATTAAAGTTCAAATTTAAAACATTAAAAGATTATGTGTTTTGGGCAGTATTTCCACCACTCATCATTGGACCCGGATACAAAGTAACATAACAAATCAAACCCACAATTCCTTAAACAACCAGTGCAAGCATATCTATGCTTACACTGTTGTTTTTGAGTTTATCTAAACTCAAAACTTAAAAAATATATAATAAATAAAAATAAAAAATTCATTTCATTTTCAATTATTGGCTTGCCAGTCGAAACCAGGTCATGTTTTTAATTGTCTATGTATGTTTTTTAAACTTTTTTAAATTGTATGTCTGGCCTAATAACTTTTAATAATGTATAAAAATATTTAAAAAAAAATTTAATTACAAATATTTAACGAATTTTCAAAAAATTAAAAAAACATTCTTTTAAAACTTTAAACCGTATTCTAAAATTCTTTCAACTGAAAGCATTGTATTATAGGACCTGTTTTTTTTAGAATAAAATAAGATTCAATGAATCTTCTAATATAAGTGTCATTCTGCTGTGCCAAAACTTTGACATGATCAATACCCAATTCGTTTTTGCTAACAATAACGTGCTCAGCTGTTACCTTTTCTAATTGCATTAATGTGCTCCTGAAGTCTCACAAGTAAAGGACGCCTCATAAAACGTAACCCACATAACAATCGTGGCCCATATGCACAACCATTCATAAATTTGTTACAAATCCATATTGCTTCTTCAGATCTCCTCCTCTTCTTAACATAATTTTAAATAAAACACTTCATAACATATTATAAAATATATTTAATATTAAACAAATTTTGGGAAGAATGTTACTTACTTCCTTCTTCAAGTTTGTTTAACAAAACAATAAGTTTCCAGATGATATCTTTTAACATCTTAGACATAGTTATCAACAACCCTATTACACCATTAACATCTACAGTCATTCATTATTATTAATAAACGTTATTTCACATTTGTTTAAATTCTTCAATTATTACAGTTTTTTGTTGTTATTCCTGCATTTTGTCACCATTTCTTTAGCCAATTTTACCAGAGTATTTTCAATCTCCATACCACTACTACTATTAAAATTTATGTTCTTAGTGTTTCTTATAATTAAACTCTCTAATAATTTTCTAGTTTTACTGTCTTTTTCTAACATTAAAATGTTTACTTCATCTTTAATGCAATGACCCATTTAAGAACAATGTTCTGCTACATCCGATTTATCCCCTAACTTCTTTTTAATACCATAAACATGTTACATGGCCTTTTCGTGGGTCGTCCTTTTGCTCTCTCCTACGTAAATTTTATTACAATTAAGGCACTCTAATTCATAAATTAAACCCATGTTTGCTTTTTGGCTATTCTCATTGACCTTGTGACATAAAATGTTTTTTAGTTTGTTTTCTACTCAAATGTTACATTTATTTCATATCTCTTTAAATTTTCTTTTAATCACAACTTCTATTATTTAAGTATGAGATTACTATTCTATTTTTATTATCTTACTTGTCCAATTCTTTAATTTTCATTTTATCGTAATCTTTTAATACTTTATTTACAAATTTATCATTGTATTAATTCTTCTTAAATATACTTTCATACTCTTATTTCATTTTCAAAGTCCAAATTGATACTAGAATTTCTATCTAATCTTTGAATGTAATTATCCACAATATTCCTTTTTATTACAAAGCCATGTCCAGAGTTAAAATTTAAAATCTTACTCTGGTAAAATTGGCTAAAGAAATGGTACAAAATGCAGGAATAACAACAAAAAAACTGTAATAATTGAAGAATTTAAACAAATGTGAAATAATGTTTATTAACCCGGCAGTGGTCGCACCCATTTTTGAAACACCAATGGTCGAAATGGGTCTGTGAGACCCATTCATTTTAAACACCAATACTTTCAAAATTTCAATGTTTAAGATATTGTTTAATAATAATATCATTTATTGATCGTTTCTGAAGATTTTTGTTATGATCATTTATAATAATATATATATATAAATATATAGATTAAAATTATTTAAGAAAACATTGTAAAAAACAGATGAAAAGTGTATTGATTACATAATTGATAAAAAATTAAGACATAATTATATTTTTAGTTAAAATTATGATAAACTAATAATAAATTAGTTATTTCTAACTGATTTCTTTGAGTAAATATTGTTCTAATTTTTTTGTGTGTTTTCTAATGCATTCTCCACCAAGTCTTTATATTCTTTTTCATAATTATGTGTTGACTCTTCCTCACACTCTAAAATGGGCTCTAAAAGTATTTTCCTTATTTCATTATCACTGAGGGATTTCATCTCTTCAAAATAATAAAAATAAGAAGTAAACTCAGGACCAAACTAAACTGTTCGTAGAAATAACTCATGAAAGAAGAATTAATTAAAAAATTGAAAAAAAAAATTAGGCCTAAATAAATAACTAGTTTAATAAAAAACTATAGAATAAATACATCGTTCAAAATAACTCTAGAAATCCAAGTTTGTAAGGCAAACTTTACATTTAACGTATATAAAAAAACTTTTTCCTGTATGCACAAAAAGTTACACGAAAGGTCGCACTGGGTCTACAGGACCCAAAGTATTTTTTTCCTTCAGATCGGGACAAATTATGTTCCGCCAAAACTGTCACATGAAACGTCATGTGGTTTTAGAAAAGTTACTGAAAGAGACAATCCTGTAAGGAGCTCCCATCTATAAGTAAAAATGAAAACAAAAACGCATGGGTCTCACAGACCCATCGTGACCACTGCCGGGTTAATAATAATGAATGACTGTAGATGTTAATGGTGTAATAGGGTTGTTGATAACTATGTCTAAGATGTTAAAAGATATCACCTGGAAACATATTGTTGTTAAACAAACTTGAAGAAGGAAGGAAGTAACATTCTTCCGAAAATTCGTTTAGTATTAAATATATTTTATAATATATTATGAAGTGTAGAAGATTTTTTATTTAAAATTCATAAACTTAGCCGGCATAGCTTCCCGATTTTATCCAGCATTAATAAAATTACCAATCGTATTTCAAGAAACTTCATAATCTTCATTTCAATGAAAAAACAAAAACTGATAACTCCTTTTAACATTTTAATCGTGATATTTCATCCGATTATTATATTACATGGTCTCATTATTGTATTTCCAGTCTCATTATAGTATTCATATTAACTTATAACAGTTTATTATCAATATGTATTCACAAACTGATTATTATTTTCACGGAAAGCTTCTGAAAGTTTCTTATTGTATTTCACGAACTTATTATTTTAACAAAAGCTTGTTAAAGTATATTATTTGTATTGAAATTCTTTATGTAAAGGAATTTCGAGGAAGAGGGATTTTTTTTTTCCTATTCTCATTCGTCTGATGTAGTCTTCTCGCATAGAGTGGACGAAATATCACAATTAAAATGTTGTAAAAGGAGTTACCAATCGTATTGCTGACCTTTCCAACCACCTGAACATTAATTAATGCTTAACCCTTTTTAACATTCTGAAATACCCCTGGTATATAAGGAATACTTAAATAATAATTGGAATTACTCTTTTTATTAAATCTGCGAAATCGGTCCTCAGCT
>JAFIDM010073408.1:0-23484 GCA_023159025.1 Thereuonema tuberculata
GTTGTCTAGGATGTGTTCAATGGATTAAAGTATCATCTCACCATACATTCCCACCTCATGTCATCTTATATGTTTGTGCCATCCCTGATGAAGGAATACTTGGAGTATTCCGAAACTGTCGGTTATTGCCATCGTTTTTAATTCTCTTTCCTACATGTTTGTAAATAAGTGCGTTTTATTTATTTTCACTTTATCAACATATTCTTCTAGCTTGTCTTCGAATCTGATACACTAGACTAAGAAATAAATATTGGTGAGTTAAAGATCATTCTGCTATTTGAGCTTCATACCACAATATTTTAATTCTACTTCAGTTGAATGTTCTAATGAACATCATTGATCTTAACCTGTTTTTAAATTCAGTATTCCACTTTATATTTCCTTGCTTTTAATTGACAATGATCTTTTACCAGTCTCTTCCGTCTTAAGATTTATTCATGTGTGAGATCTTGTCACCTTTTCTATAATTTTCAGATTTTTAGAGATAATTGTTGTGGTAGTTTTTATTCCCTTTTATATAATATCTTTACTTTAATATTATTATTTTTTTTTTTAGTAGTCCCTTCATAAAAAGTTGTGTAGGCTTGGTATGTTATGCAGTAGAAAAATATTCTTAATTGTTGTTTTAGATATTTTATCTATAAGAAGGTAGGAATTATAAACATAGTTTTTACCTTTTTGGGTGCAGTTTATCGAAGGATGCTTTTGTACCAGTAAAATCCAATAATCAACAACCAAATAATTATGCCAGACTACTTCCTGAAAGAAATTAAATTGCAGTAAAATAAAGAGTTTCAAATTTCAAGATGTCATTTGAAATGCCAAGAAAATGGCAAAATTATCACATCATCATACACATAAATATAAACATCAATAACAGAAATTTTAAAGCAATGTAAATTTTATGAAATTAAGAAGAATAAACAAGGAAATTAACGTGCGTTAATACATTTTTACATCAAAATAAACCAAAGAACGCACATAACTAAACAAAACAAAACACAAATTCACTGAGCTATTTTTGATATTAGTGCTGGAAATGGAGGACAGCGCTGTTTCGAGGCTTTTTGGCCTCTCATCAGCTCCACCTATCCAGCATACCCAAGCTCAGTGAAAAGGACGAATAGACAAAACGAACAAACATACAAATCAATGACCCCTGAATTACAAAAACATCAAAATAAAATCAAGAATAAAAAGGGGTGAATAATTAATCCCTGCTAGCGTTTAGCATAGCATCAAGGGATTAATTTATAAAAAGGTTAGTGTTTAGACAAGCTTGGGTATGCTGGATAGGTGGAGCTGATGAGAGGCCAAAAAGCCTCGAAACAGCGCTGTCCTCCATTTCCAGCACTAATATCAAAAATAGCTCAGTGAATTTGTGTTTTGTTTTGTTTAGTTATGTGCGTTCTTTGGTTTATTTTGATGTAAGAAGAATAAAATTTCAATTATATCAGGTATTCAATAATTGACAATACATGCAACTGGATTTAAGATTCTTGTATTGTTACGCTCTACCATTTTTTTTTTTTTTCCTCCAATTGTTTATTCAGGCTCAGGATGGCTATGCTTTTTAGGAAATAAATCTGGAAATCTAGACCAAGAAACAATGGCAGACAAAGCACAAGAACTGATTGAGAGGCATAACCAATAACACAGTGGATCAAAACCCTTATTGTGTGCACAGTACGGCACTAATATACCAGGTGATCCAAAAGAAACTGAAAATTTAAAAATACAATAATTTGTGGAATATTGATAGTAGAAAGATGCAGTTTTCACAGAAATGCTCGGAATAACAAAGGAGTTTGTGTCAAAAACAACAAAACTTTATTACATGATTAGTTACATTTCCGACCATCAGATGGCGCCACAGTTTGTTGCATCATTCGTACGGTGGGTTAGGACAGTTCACATGAAATACAGGCCTACAAATGTTAAATGTGATGCCCCTCAGTCAGGAGCAAAGCTGTCAGACGAGGCACAGCACTTCACCACCTTTAACATCATATGTCTTGTTATTGCAGATACACTACGCCGGATGACATCCTTCAAAGTGCAGTCTCGATACAGCTGTTACTTGAAGGAACCCCACAACTAAAAGTCGCAAGTGGTGAAGTCAGGAGATCTTGGTGACCATGCATGTGGAAAGGCTCGACTTAGGACACTCTGCTCCCCAAATGTTGAGCATAGCAATCGCTTGACAGGAATAGCAATTTACAGTGGTGCTCCATCTTGCATGAATGTGACTGTAGAGTGCTTGACAACTCTTGCAAGTGTAGAATAATGCTGCTTCATAACAGTGCTGCAAATCGCTCACCCGTGACACGATTTGAAGTTCAGATCTCCTGACTTCAAACAAAAAGGAACCAATAATGAATTCAGTGGAAAAATTGCCAGACTGTAATTTTTGAAGAAAATTGAAGAAATTACTGATGAAGAAAGGTTTCCTCAAATGCATTGGGGTTTTCTGTAGCCCAGATGCAGCAGTTGGTTGTACTAAAAGTGCTATTAAGTGTGAAATGTGCTTCATCCATCAACAATATCTTGAACAGCCAATCTTCATGATCATCTATCTACTGGATAACCCAATGAGCAGATGCTTGACCCTTTATGAAATTGACAGATTTCAGTTCCTGCAAGTTTTGAATTTTGTAGGGATAGTGATTCACAGTGATTTCCGTACAGTGCCATATGATATGCCAGTTCTTCGTGAAATGTCTCATGCACTGCATTCCCCATGTTGGAAAACTGCCACTAGTTCACCCATCATGTGTTCGACATCCTGTACAATGGCATGAGGTGTTCAGGATCTTCTGCTTCGTGGACTGCTTCCATAGAACCTGTGTCTTCAAATTTTGTTATCATTTGCCTCAGTGCTACACAAGTCATGAGTCCTTTGCTCTTGTGCATATCAGACCTTTTGAAGTATGCAAAAATGCCGCTCTGGTACATTTTGCGTTCTGATAATAGTTTCACTAGGAGAGCTTTGTCACGCAATGACAACATTCCGATGTGTATTGTACAGTAACCACGATAAGGAAACAACACTGCTGTCGCCTTCACATTTGATGTTGTCAGCCAGACGTGCTGTTTATGTACAGGCAGGCAGCTACATTCTGACTCGACAGCGCCATCTGGTGGCGAAATGGAACTAATCAGGCAAAATAAAGTTTCGTTATTTTGGCTTAAAATCCCGTATCGTTCCGAGCATTGCTGTGAAAACCTCATCTTTCTACTTTCAATATTCCATAAATTATTGCATTTTGAAATTTTTTTGGTTACTTTTGGATCAACCTGTATATGTTTTGAATCCTGGTGCTAGCCTGCATGATGCTATCCTTATTTGCACTCAAGCTGAAACTTTACTTATTGGAGACTATAAGATAGTGTTATAGAGAAGGTGGTTTGGCACAGTTCTTTCGAGCCTGAAGAGCGATTTGAGATCGGAAGAAACGCTGACATTCCATGCAGAACGCCATTTTCCAAGATGGCAGCAAAAAACTTGAAATGCTTATATTTGGCTGTCCTTCATCCAATCTTGATTTTCATTTAATTAAATGAAAGCTCGTACAGAATACAATATTTTTGGTTATTATATATTTCACTCTACACTTAATAGTTTTCTCAGAAATCAGTAAAAGAGGGATTTTTTTTAATCTTTTTTGCTGTTCAGTTAGTTAGTTTGCATTTCTGTAATTTAAAGATAACTATGTTTTGCTTAAAATCTAACAAAAAGTCCTCAAAACAAATTAATAACTGCATTTCATAATTTGGATTATATAAATCAAGTTGAGTGCCTCGGAGAAGGATGGTAAATAATCTAAAATTTAATACTGCAAAACTAAAAACAATATTTATTCATGTCATGATCAGTACAACTAGTTGCAAACTGAAGTAATGATACAATAAAAGATGAAAAAGGAAAGCTTCAGTCGGTAATGCATATCAGGTACTCTGTAGCCTCTGTTCTATGCTAGGTTATAGCTTCTATCTCGACGTACTCGTCTGGCCAAGCCCATTGGACTAACTTGAAAAGAACATATATTGGTTGATTCACATTACATTAACTTGACCTTGGTTCAGAAAATGTGATGTAAATTTAATTATATACTGACTGACCATAGCTTAGCAAGGAAACAGAAGAAGACTCCTCATGGAATAGAAATAATAGGGAAATCATTGCTACATCTATTTGTGATGTGTTCTGTCTGATTGCATGAAATGCGGCCCAAGATAAATCCAAGTTTTCTGAATTTCCATCTCTTTCCACAGACTTAACATGTTCCAGCCAAGCTCTCTCGTTTATCCAGTGTTGCTCATTGGAAATGGGGATCAGTTTATTACACAGTGATGAAGGGAGTGTTGAGTATTGGGATTGTTTAATAGGCATGATTACAGTTTGACAATAATATATCAATATTTCTCAGGTAAATCGATTACAGTATGGTCTCAATAGTCAACATCTTGGAAAGTTGAAGTATATTTACTCTCAACCCTGCATTATCTTGTGATGGAATCTGGAAAAGGGTAATTCCTGTACCATGAAATGAATCCGTAGATGTGATGCTAAAGGGATTGTGATCAATGTTGTCGAAAGCATTTACTGTGAATAAATCTTGTCTCAAATTTGCAGGATAAAGAATTTTTCTTCTTCAATATGCTTGTTCACAAGAAGGCAAAGAGCTGTTATTATTTCAGTTATTCTGTTGAAAGAAATTGACAACCCTAATCCATGTAAGTCATCAACAAAGTCTTTGCTTCTTGTTGGTCGTACAGAGGTACAGAGGGACTGGAGTTTCTTGGGTTTTCATATGTTCCTGAAGGGACATTTTCACAGTAGTTAAAAGAAATAAGCTGGCTTACAGTGAAACTGAGTTTTCTTGCCTTACAGTTATCTGTTGGGATTGTTGGTGATCTGTAGAATTGGAGATTGACTGTTGTAAGAAGAGTGGGAGATTCTTCCTGACATCACTTCTAAATTTACAATTATAAGGAACAGAAGCCTGAGATATCTCTTTCCTAAGCATTTTCAGAAATCACACAAATGCAGCTGCATCTTCATCATTATCTTCTGGGCAGACATCGTTGTGTATATATATATTAGCACCGCCATGTACCAATACGTACTCTCTCCCTGACTTGTCTATCCTCAGTTGAGGAAAATGAATTAATATTCTGTCTCGCAACAGGGAAATGTGTACTTCTGGCGCTTCGGACTCAGAAACTTCAAGAAGGCTAGACAGTTGCCCTCTGTAATATGACGTAAGAGTTGTCATTTTGAATACATACTCATTGGTAAGACACTTTGCATGGTATTTGGCTTCTATGGCATTCAAATCTCTGCTGGACAAAAATGCTTGAAGTTCTCTTAGGAAATCTGTACAATGTTTCAATTTTTCATCCAAGGAAGTTGCAACAGAGAAAGTGTTGGAGTCTTCTTTTTTACTAAAACAAGTTTTCACGATTTGTGAAGGAAGACAGGAGGATGACCGAGAATTTCCAACTGAATCACACTAATGAGGTAAATCTAGGGTTGAGACAAATGTGCTTAAACAATGTGGTTCTGCTGCAACATGCTTTTGAGCTCGATCGAGCTTTTGAGAGTGAATTCCAAATAACAGGATTTGTGCCACTGTGTAGCTTTAGACCTAAGTATTTTCTCCAAACGATTTCCGTCATCCAAAATGTGTAAGTTTATGTATGGTAGGAGAGCACCAATGGCCTTAAATTCTAATAGATTGGATGTCAATGTAGCATATCCAAAGGTTGAAGTGTCACTGTTCTGAGTTTTTTGTATGTGGCAATTCAAATCTCCACTCTTCTGACACAAACAGCAAAGATCCCAGTTGAAATGAGAAGACTCATTAACTGGGTCTGCAAGATTAACACTCTTTGATCCCATTTTTAATCAACTCGTGATAGTATTATCTGAAACAAATGAAAAAATGTAATTATCTGAAACAAAAACGTGTTATGAATTACTTGAAACAATCAAAAAGTAAAACAGTCCTATGTCTTAAATCAGCTTTTCACTTTCTTGCAAAATAAATAAAAAAAATAGACGTACAAGAAATGTCATATCGTAAAATTATGGGGAAATTGATTTCCCTGCAATTTGCGGGAAAACCATAAGGTTTAGGGTTGAAGCAGTAATAAACAAAAACGTCGTTCTTGATGAAAGGTTTCATTTCAAAAAAAAAAATCAAAATTGTATGAAGGATAGTAAAGTTATAAGCATTCCTTTTTATTCATCATCATCTTGGAAAATGGCGTTCTACATGGAATGACGTTGTCTCTCCCAATCCTATATCATTCTTTATCCTATAAAAAATGTCTGCAAAATGGCACTTTCTTATCAAGATTTGCAGTTCTGAAATCTCTTGCGAGCCTACACCTCTGTTATTCTTGTTTACATTACTAACATTCTGTGTAGCACTGGAGACTTCAGGCAATTAATTAGCAGTCATTGGCTGCCAGCACAAAGGACTATTCAATTCGTCCAACTTTGTTCAGATGTAAACTGATGGCCAAGCTGAAGTGCTACTATGCTTCCATTGTTTACCCACAGTGTTATAATGCTTATTGTGTTGCCAAGTTGATTGATATATAACAAACGGACCAAACCAAGCTCAGACATACATATAATGATCCCTATTCAAATGGATCTGGCTGCACTAATGACCTCGTATGTGTTGCCTTAGCATACTGCAATATGGTATCTACTGAAAATCTCCATCATTAACTTCCTTGCTGTCTCTAACATCAAATTCTCAGTATCCAAATGATAACAGTGTTCTCAATTTTTTAATTGACTTCAACTTTGATCATTTATGTATAGCTTCCTGTACTAAACAAGGCAATGATCTGATTTAACTGTCAAATTCTTTAATGTTGATATTTTTTGTGTTCAAGTGCTCTTGTATGTATTCTGATTTGAAGTCTGAAAATTTAGATTGAAAATCTTGAAAATTTTTCAGTAAATTTTTGAAATAACTACAAGACTGTGATTTATTTATTTATTTATTTATAGATATGACTGATCAAAATATTGAAAGCTACTTAAAAATTAGAGAAATCAGTTGTTGTAAGACTTATCTTCTGACTAGACTGATACAAATGGTAGGTCACATTGCTTTTTGTCAGCTAGTTTATGTCGATGTTTCTGTCTTTATTGAACTAAAGAGAAGACAAAATATAAAAGAAGAAAGCCGACAGAAATTAAAACAGCAGCAGCAAAAACCCTCCAAAAAGCAAGAAAAAAACACCAAAAAACGACTATCTCTGAGTGCAAGCCAAGCTGTTACACCAAAGGTTAATATAATTATTCATTATCAATTTCAAGAACAGTAATTATTTGTGATTTATTTCAAAAGTAATTGTAAAGAATCATAATTAAGTAGAATTTTTCAAGTCTTAGAATAAAAAAAATAGATTATCCGTTTCATAATATTTCATAATTTTATGGAAAGTCCAAAGTAAATGAAGATTTCAAACCAAAGAGTATTTAACAAATGTAAAATGTTGTAATGTAAATATATAGTATTTATATTGTGTTATAATACTCTGTAGAGTATATTCTTTTAGCTGTTTTGAAGCTTTTTTTTTTTTTTTTTTTTTTTTTTCATTTTTAAAATTGATTTGCTAACTTTTGAAATTATCAAGCATTCCCTCCCATCACTGTTTTTTTTAAATAACTGATGAATATATTGATGCAAAGTCGAAAAGCCTTCCCGATTGGTCAGTTAAACTAATCTGTGATTGGCTGAATCAGGAGGCCAATCGGCTATGTATGAGCTCTCTCTCCAAAGTGACGGACCGCACAGAGAGCTTCCGAGCAAGCCAGTAGCGGACCAGAAAGTGGGCTCCAGAACATTTGAGAATCCAGTCCGATATGTATATATACAGTAGCACCCCTCTAATCCGTCACCTTTGGGACTGGGGGTATGGTCGGAACGCAAAAAAGGTCGGATTATCAGAAAATACAGAAAAATAAGGATTTACTGCGTTGTCAAGCAGTTCAAGTTTAGGCTTTTTCAATGTTTTGTGATTCTTAAAAGAGTGTTTTCACCATCTACCATCACTGTATATGCAAGTAAACAACACAATGGCGCGACAGGTGGTGAGTCACCGACGAGTCGGGGACAAGTTCGGCCGCCTCAAGCACGGTCGGATCAACCGGAGTGGCGGACCAGCCAAGGGCGGACAAGAGGGGTTCTACTGTACCTGTAAATAATTGTAAATAAAGTGTGTGTGCCTTAGACTAAATCACTGCGTTAGTCTCTGTCATTTTGATCATACATCAGTATTTTGCTGGTTCTGGTCTTCAAATGCTAAAGAGTAAACAATTCAACTTTTCATGTTGTCTTGGTATTTAAGTCTGCTGCTTCTAATGTATCTTTGCATTGAATGCAACATTTTTTATTGAAGAGTATGAAAAAAGAAAACCAGCTAGTTTGAATGATCCTCTGGCTATTTAATATCATCAAGTCTGCAATTATTTTATTGGCAATTGAAACATTTAATATCTGTGATAGTGTAAATACAATTAAATTTTCATTGACTTGACCTCATCCTCTGGGATAGGTTAATTTCTTTTTAGGAGAGTATTTTCAATCTGTACCATAACCTTAATTATAGTGTTGGGCCTTTTGTCGTTTTCGTCTTTCATTGATCACTATTCATAATTCTAGTGTTTCAGTGACAAATAATGACGACAACTTTTTGATATGTTAAATGAAGATATTTCTTGCATGTACTGCATATCTCTCTCTCAAATACGCTCTTAATTATCAAACTATAAATTAGAATATTTTCTTCTTCTTCTATTTTTTTTTTTTTTTTTTTTTAATTTTTCAAATTTGATGACTTTTGCTTTTCTCTAGCTATTGATGTGTTGTTCAAAATGAGACAGACAGAGTCATGGGTTCAGCTTAATTACACACACATTATTTACAATTTTATTTACAGTTTATATACAACTTTATACAGGTCAAAGCTATTAAGAATGGATTCTCAAATCCAGGTTAATATAGTTCAAAGACATATAGATCGGATCCAGGTTAATATTATACGGGATTTGGATTCCCAAATTCAGGTCGATCTCAGAGTTTCCTGTGCGGTCCGTCAGGAAGGGCGTGGTCCGTTAGGAAGGGGAGAGACGAACTCGGATTCTGAGAGCTCCCGGCTTGGCCAATCACAGCGCGGCATATTGGCCAATCCGGGACGGCCTTCGACGCTGGCAATTGGAGGTCTCTATGCGGTCCGCCTATATTGCGTCATGGCTCCTCACAGCTCCTCGTGACTTTGTATCACTATTACACTGTACATAAAGTTCTTTGCTTGGGTGTGAAGTTATGAGCAAAAATGTTGCAATGGACTGCAGTATTCATATAAAACGTTGTACTAAAAGTAAATTGATTTCATGAAATCAAGTAGTTGTATTTAACAGCATCTGTTTACTTTGATGATTAATCTTTAAATGTATGTCTCATACTCTAGAAGAACATCTCTCATACTCAGGGGTGATATGAAGCATCAGAGGAGAATCATTTATGTATTAAATATGATTAGTGGAAATATTTTTTCATAAAATTAAAAATATCTTTAGCATTTTACCTGCAATATGTCAGAACATAACAGCTTTTTGTTCTCCAACAATGCACTTCACTTTTTCTGCTGTTTCTGCTTTTGGGGTAAACAGAATATTTACATCTGTATATATTAAACTTAAAGTGTTTTTAATAGAAAACTTGCAAATAATGATGATTGCTTTCCTATCTATATTGTCTCTGTTTAATGATTCCTCCCACCAACTTAGAATTGGAAATAGACTATATTAGTTTATCGCAGATTGAGTTTTTTCATACAAAGAAGCTTGGTATGTGTGGGTACAGTAGTTTAATACATATTGCTGTTTCTGATGAAGTTGATTTTAGACCTTAAAAGGAAATATTGTTCCATGGCAGGAAAATAAATTCCAACTATTGAGAAATTTCTGCACCTTTTTTTTTTTTTACTTATATATTCTGAAAAACTAAATGTGATTTAAATAATGTTTGTGAAAATACCAGAAAGAGTCAACAATACATATTTATTTCATTTATAAAATTTAATTTTTTATAAAATACAACAATTTTCATAAAAATTCTATTTGACCAAAGCAGATGGAAGGAGATAGTGTGGATGATGAGATGGGATTAATTGGTGCTGTAGCTGATGATCTTGAAGCAGAATTCCTTACAAGAATTTGTGAAGAAGAAACTGTTACTGGTGAGATTTCTATTTTTCTATTGTTTTTAAAAACAGGCATTTTAGAAATTTGAAATTGAAAAATTATTATTATTACTTTTGGTATAAATGAATGTGGTATAAATTTGTCTGGCAATGATAAATCATCTAACTAATACATTAATTTGAACCCACAAATGAATATGTTTTGATTCATTGTGAATTTTATAGTCAGGAAATTAATCATTAAAAAATTAACCAGCCTGACTAATTTTAGTATTATGATGTTATAAATACTTTATTCAGGCATTTGGTGTTAGTCTAAATTCTTTGCTAGCTTGGATAGGAACATCATGTATGTATTTTTGAGTGGCTACAAGAGGGTGCAGTGATTAGCAATTGAACGATTTGGAGATGAAAAGTTCAGTTTAACACTTACTACATTTAACTCCAGAAAAAAAATATCCAGTCCCCATTACAGAGGAATTGATTTTAATTAATTAACAATGAGGAATTGTGGGTGTTTATTTTACCCCCTACTTTATCTTTCAAAAGAATGATTGTCAGTTCTGACTCCAATGTTTTCTTCTTCTATTTCTCTGACTATTTTAACTTTTTCCTGCCACACTTTCTGTATTATTAAAAATAGGCACATTGAAATCTGATGCTTTAGAGTAACAAAAAGCAACATATTAACAGATAATCAGCTTTTGTGCTACAGTTATGCAATTAGTTAAGGTAATCCATCTCCTACAATGATGTTTTTCAGCTTGTTAAATGCCATTGTTCTGCTGAAACTTGATTTCCTATCATCCTCAGTCCATGGACATCATCAAATACTGTGTCTTCATTTCGGCCTATTTGAACTTTAATCTCTTACAACATAACCCTGTCAAGCAGTCCAATAATTTATTTCTGTCAAAACCTTTGTTTAAAAATTTATGATCAATTACACATACTGAAAAGAGCCAAATACAGTAAAACCTTGTTAAGTCGTCACTCCGCTTAAGTCGTCGTTTTCCTTTGGTCCCGACAAAGTCTCATAGACAATAATGTAAAATAACCCTCTTTTACTCGTCACCAAATTTTATCCGGAGTAGAATTACTCGTCGCCCTCAAAAATGGCGAAAAGCATCTTTATTCTCAATTTTGCCTGCTATCTTTTCAGCCCCACCCCTTCACTCTCAGAAAGCCTATCTTTTACGGGGAATTTTCACGTGGGAAATTCACTTGGGAAATTACACACTTCTCGCTGCGACTCTTGTCAAGAGTAGAATTTTTTCTTGACCGCTACTGAGTGTGATTTTATTTCATAGCGAGTAACCCCGAAAATTTAAAAGCGATCGAAATTGTTTTTCTTCCTCCAAATGTAACTGCATTTCTTCAGCCTTTAGATCAAGGGATAATTCTTGACTTTAAACGAAAGTACAAAAAAATGCTTGTAAAGGACATGATAGGATAGGAACGAAAAGCTAGAAGTTTCAGTTTTAGATACGATTAACTATGTGCACAAAAGTTGGAGTTCCATTTCATTACAAAATGTTTCGAATTGTTACCAGTAATCAGCACCTTCGTCAATCAACACTGTGGGATTATTTTAATGCCAGTAAAATAAAATAAAATGTGGTAAGTGCAAAATGTTTTTTTTTTCACTCATTCATTTGCATATATTGATTTCTGAAAATCTTGTTTTTCTCACCGAATCCTATAGCAATTCATAAAAATATTGTATTTCAGTGGGTTTTTTTTTTTTTTTTTTTTTTCAAAAAATGCCCACTTCGCTTAAGTTGTCAAAAATGTTTGGTCCCTTGACTGATGACTTAACGAGGTTTTACTGTATCAGAGAACTTTTCTTCTATTATTAGTTGGCTTTATTATGCAGCTTTGGTTGTCTTTTGTGGACATTATTTATTAAATATTTTGTTTTATGGAATATTGAAAGTTTAACCATAAATAACTGTATAAAAATTGAATCTGTCCTTAATTTTATGGATTTTCTTTGTAGGTTTTTTGAAGAACTAGAACTTTTTATATAAGTGTATGCCTTTAGACCTTTTAAAATCGTTTCTGCTTCCCAGAGTAATTAAAGAATTCAGTTAATATTTATTAAAAAAAAAACAACTTTAGAAAACTACTTGAAATGTGATATAACTATCTTCTGTTTTTCTTTGCAGGATCTAATTTATTAGGTGTTGTAGCTCCTTTGCTGATTGAAATCAATAGTAATCCAGTGAGATATTCAGAGTCCTCCTTAAGAGCTGCTGCTTGTCAAGCCCTTGTTAAATTTATGATTGTTAGTAGTGAATTCTGTGAAGAAAATTTGCAGTTACTTTTCACAATAATGGAAAAATCGCCAGAGCCTGTGATCCGAAGCATTGCTGTTGCTGCTGTCAATGATTTAGGTTTCCGATTTCCTAATCTGATTGATCCTTGGACAAGTCATATTTACAAGAGGTTTGTAAAAATTTATCCAAATTTTAATCATTAAATTCTAGAGATTGTGTTTAAGATTTCTGATGCCAAGAATTCTTGAGAAATCCCCCCCCCCCCTTTTTTCCCCTCCTCATTTCTCGATTTTATTTTTTAAATTTGAGAATCTTGTAACTTGAAAATTAAAATTTCAAGCTTAAATTGAGGTTTTTTTTTAACAGCTTCAAACAATAATTGAGGGTGATGTAATACGATTTTTAACAACTAACAAGTAAATAATAGTCTTATAATTATTGTAAATAAATAATACAAAATTAGAGATTACTGAAATGTTGGGCATTTATTTAAAGGTTTAGTGCAAGTCCAGAAATTCTACCTTCCTGAAAATTGAAACATAAAAGCTTAACTTTCTGCATTGTAAAGATGATTGAAGAATAATATTTATCTGTAGTTTTCTTCTTTATCAGTTCTCTTGTATCCTGTAGGACGTCAGGGCCTCGTTAATCCATTTTCTAAAATTCACACTGTTCACGGCCAGTCTTTTTCTTCTCTTATATTCTTTTCTCTCTTCATTTCAATTTTCGTAAAATTTTCTTTCCACATCCTTCTTGGTCTATCCTTTTTCTTTCTTTCTTCTGTTCTTGCATCTAGGCTCTTTTTTGGTATCTTATTGTTTCTCATCCTTGTAACATGTTCATTCCATTTTAATTGTTTATTTTCTATATATTCTGCTAATTGATTTTCTTCTCTTTGTATTTCTAATTCTATCTACTATTCTTTTACATGACCTTTCTCAAATATTTCATTTCTGCTGGCTATAATTGGCTATGATGTTTAGTAGTCTTATTGACTTATAGATTAATTTGTAATTTAGTTTTAGCTGCTATTTTTTCTTGTTAATAAAAACATTTTTAACTAAAAATTATCTTTACTTGATTGCTTTACTCTATTTAACATTTCTTGGTCAATTTTGCCACTATTCTTAATTATTATTCTGAAATACTTATGGCCAAGTGCACCAAATTTCAATTAACTTTGATGGCTAGATTGTGGACGGAGCTAAAATTAGTGAGGGGTGCCGCTCCAGAAAAAATTTAGCCTTTGTTTTAAAATTGTGTGAAAGGAAACAAACATGTATAAAAAGAATTTATCAAGTTTCTGAATAAATTTTCTTTTTATACATGTTTGTTCCTTTCACACAATTTTAAAGCAAAGTCTAAAATTTTTCTGGAGCAGCACCCCTCACTAATTTTAGCTCCGTCCACAATGCAGCCATCAAAGTTAATTGAAGTTTGGTGCACTTGGCCATTAGTGATCTATCCACTTCAGTTCCATATCATCATACATAAATTTTGTTGCACCTGAAACAGAAATAATATTATGTGACCTAAATTAAAAATTTATCATTAAAGATATGCATAGTTAATTGCAGAAAAAAATAGTAGAAGTGGTATTTTTGTTCTGTCTACCCTCAAAAGAGCACTCTTCCATTTGTCTGAAAGTCTTGGATTGGCTGAATATCGGGGGCATCTAAGAAGACAGAAAAATCAAATATCAGAGATCACAGAACATTGCATGAAAAAAAAGCTATAAGAATGCATTAGTAGGAATTCAGGTGTTGAAGTAGATAGTTTTCTGATCCAAATGGCAAAAAAATCATAGAAAAACTTAACAAAACAAGAAAAAGAAATTTGAGTAAAACCAACAATGTTTTTAATTCTTGTAAAATTATTATCATTAATAATGAATGAATATGTCTAAAAACAATATGTAAAAAATTTCCGTTTCTGTATTTTTCAATTGAGCTTGATAAAAAGGAACTGAAATAAAATGAGGATTGTCTCCAAAAATTTGATGTAAAAATAAAGAAGTATTCCTATTTTAATTTAATCTAAATTCGTTTAAATATTAATCTGCAGTTTTAGTAAAATATTATATTTACCAAGTCAATATTTAGTTTCTTGGGGTTTAATCTAATAACAATGAATGAATTAAATGTTACTTTCTTTATTAAAAATGATGATCAATGTGATGCTTTCATTAGAATTTTTTTATTGGTCATTGAGAAGAAATAAAATAAATAGTAACTAGTTTTCAATAACTTACAATTAAGTAATCAACTTCAAGATGTTTATCCTTACTGCCCTTATTTTTAATTAAATTCAATTTCAAGGAATGAAAACTGAATTTAATTTACTTGAAATAGTGTTGCTTATTACAATATTGTTGTCAGTATTATAAAAATGTTTTGTTTTGTTTTTTTTTCTATTTCTCATTTGAAAGACTAAATGATGAATCTAAACAAGTCCGTAAAACTACACTGACTGTTTTGATGTGTTTAATCCTGAATGACATGATCAAAGTGAAAGGTCAGATTAGTGATGTTGCATTACGCATTATGGATAACAATGAGGACATATCAGGAATGGCTAAAATGTTTTTCCGGGAACTTTCTAAAAAGGTATAGTATTTAAATATTTATCTTAGTAAATTTCACTCTATTCAAATGTTTCAAGCTACTGCAGGATTTTATATAGTTAATTATGTTCTTTACAATTTCAGGAAAATGCAATTTACAATATTCTTCCAGACATTATTAGTCGTTTATTAGATGTTGAAGCTGGTTGTAATGAAGAAAATTTCAAAGTCATTATGAAGTTAGTAATATTTTCCTTTTTTTATATAAAATTAATACTAAGCCAATAAATTAAAATAACATTTACACTTTGCAACAGATTTGACACTTACAAATCTGATATTTATTTTAGACCACAAGTTATTGTTATTTATTAATTGAAATACAAATTTTATTAAAATTTTATTAATCATTTGGGCAATAACTCCAAGGTTGATATGGAATAGTTGGTTTCATCAGTTAAGTCAAATTGAGAATTAATCACTGAATTGCAAATACAAAAACTAAATCTGCTTTTCATCTACGAAACGGCAAAAAAAAATTTCATATTAAGTGATTGTATAGTGTAACCAATCCATAGTCAAATAATAAAGTGAAATATGTAGAATCCAATGCCAACTTAAAACGCTTAAAAACAAAACAATGCTGAGGAGAGTAATCTGCAAAAAAATTTCATGTCACAGATATAAATAAAAAAAAAAAAAAAAAAATGCTGCTAACGCAACTTCATCAGAAGCTTACCTTTAATACCGTAGTCGGGAGGTGAAGTTGTCGGGTCCCCACCCCGACCCACTAATAAAAATGAGACACGCACACACAGAGGATAAAGACATCTAAGATATATTCTAATCTCAAATGAACCAAGTTTTACATACTCTACTTAGAATTAAGATTACAAGCAAAACTTAGCACAAATACAAGTTATTTTGGCGAATTAAATTGACTAGAAAAGAAGCATCCCTCTCTGTATGAGCACCTGTAAATAGTTTGACCTGCATTACTCTAAAAGAGAAAATTGCTGCGTAACAAAGTACTCTTGTAGTGAGGAGCAAAAAGAAACAAAGCAATAATCAAATTAAGTTAATGACTGGGGGAATACAGGGTTCATGTGGCAAGCTCCACCTATTGCTGGTCAGCTGAAAAATCACAAAGAAAAATAATATCTTAAGTCTAGTCATTCTTCGAAACAAAATACAAGTTGATAATACAACAGGATCTTGATGATGAATTATATAAAGCCTAATCCGGTCACACACACTCGTCTTATGGGATGCTTATCCTTGCTAATAGAACTATAGTTTCTCCTAGGACTAAAGTTTGTCTTGGAGGGATTAAGCAAATTTAGGTTTTCCATGCATGCGACTCGCAACAAAATCGTTTCATCAGTTTTCCCTTTTTGATTTCACAATGAAACGAATGAAGTCAATTATAAGATTTCTACTTACAATATAGAGTTCTTTTCCTAGCAACGTATACAACACATCAGTCACCCTTTATAGTGAAATATGAGAGGGCACTGTAGTTTATCTTGCAGTCTTTGACACACCGTCACGAACGCCGTTCTTGTAGGAATACTTAGGAAACAGTCTTCAGGGATGCACATCGTGCTCTGCATCTGTCGGAAGTGTTGCACACTGGAGAAGCTTTGAAGATGTCACTCTGATAGCAAAGTCCAACTATTGTCTATCGGCAGAATCAGGTTGCTAATTCGTCAGCCGTCTTATTGGGGAGCGAGCTTAAGGTTTCAGTCTGCCTTTCAGCTTCTGTCGTGAAGGCATACAAATCCCTCAAATGTGGCAATGTAGCTGATTTCCCACTCGTTTTTTTCATCTTCCACGGCTGCTAGTGCACAAATTTCTCCGATGAGATCAGAGAATGTTCAGATTCGAAAATCTGCCATTCGAGCGACCATCTTCCCACCAGACTCCCTGAATTCGTGTCTATAACTTCTTAGTCTTCAATAAAGCATCTTCCTATCAGCTCAAAGTAACCAGGGCCATGGATTTAGTCATGCAGCTCATCATGGTCGAAAGGCACAGATTAATGGTCCATAATGCCAATCGATAGCCACCACCGCCTCCCTCCTCCTATCCACTCACACACGTGGATTTCTTATCCTCCCAACATGACAATACCAAATTATTTTCATACATGTTTGTTACACAACACGGGTCGTATTTTATAGGCTTGTAAGCATCGTAAGTGATCGTCCAATGAGAAACAGACGCAGTAAATCATGTGAAGCATAAGGCATCACCAAGCCGACGACATAATTGCATCAAGCAACATCCTGTAATGTAATGCAATTAAAGACAGATGAGCAGTTATATAGGCTAAAACATAAAAGAAAGAAAGCTATAATCGTGGGTTAAAGGTAGGGTTCTATCAGGGCTGCATGAGTCAGGCGACGCTGCCTCAATTACAGCCCTCTCCACCCCTTACTGCCACCGGCCTTGAATTTACAATAGGGACGGCAGGCTTTTGTTTTAATTGAGGATACTAAAGCCGTACTTCTCAAACTGCGAAAGAATAGCCTCCAAGTGACTCGAGAGGGATCACTATTTTCCAACTGCAGGTGACTGCAGAATCTAGTTTCTGTAGCTTTCTATAGCCAAAATATCGAAATAAATAGTCTTTTGAATTCTTCTTTTTTTGAAAACAAAGTAAATACAAGTTGACACCTATTACAGAAATTTATAAAAATAAGAAAATTCAATTAATATATAGATTATTTTATTGAATTTATTGATATAAATCATGTATTATTATTGTAATTTCTTTAAACTTATTGTTTCAAAAATATGTTTGACTTTAAGTTAATATTCAGGATAATTGAATTATGATATGGATATTTTTTTTTAGTTATATATAAATTTATATTTTTTTAACTGTTATAATGGAATAAAAAAAAATCAATTTTTTAAAAAAATTAATTTCAAGTTAAATCTGAAAAATAGAATCATACTGGAATATTAAAAGAAAACCTAAATACTTAAAAAGAACTGATAATGAAGATTCTAAAAAATTTTCATGATAGCTTGGTTTCAATATATTTTAAAATATTTATTTTGTAGTGTGTGTTTAAATTTTTATAAATTTCCTTCCTTTCCTATGAAATATCATTTCTATTGGGAAGTCGCATAAAGAAAGCCATATTTGGAAAGGGAAAAAAAAAAAAGCATAATTTCTATTGTATCTGCATTTTTTTTTTTTGCATTTGGAGGTAGCGCAAGAATAAAAATAATCATTTCATTTATTTATCTTTCATTCATGCTTTGTGAATTTTTTTTTCCTCCAATTTTCCTAATTTTACAAATGTGAATTTTCCAGAAAAATCTTTTGTCCATTTTGTTTTGATGTTCTCGGCAAAGCCATTATACATTGATGTGAAGTAGTTAAGAAATTTCGAAATGGAAGGGGTTCTCGACAGCATTTTTATTGTCTGGAAATTAAGTTACTAAAATATCCTTCTGTACTTCTTAAAAATGATATTTCTTTTTTTCTTTTGGGTCGATCATATAGTAAGTCAATTATAGCTTCTCTTTCTGCTTGTTCGCGCAAGGAAAATATTGCCGCCTCTGAAAAAGAATCCATTGCGACTGAAAAACACAGGAAAAGCATGTCGCCCTCGTTGCCTTGGGCTGAAGCAATGCTGTTGAAGTGAATCCAAAAGTACACCAACGAACGTGCTTGCACTCCCCTCATTCCTGTAGCCTTTAGGTAAACTGCAGCTTCAACTCTCCGCCTGACTCATGCAGCCCCAATAGAACCCTACCTTAATGCAAAACTTTGTTCAAAGAGACTTTCACCCAGATCAATAAATAAATAACCCACCACATAACTACTTAAATTCAGCTAAATCAGATATAGAAATCTAAGCCTTTATTATGATTGACAACAGTTCGAGAGCGACAAAACACAAAGCTCAAATGAGTAAATCTCTCAAATATTTAAATATTTGCATAAAGAACAAAATTATGCATACAAAGAATAAAAATGACTACTTATTAAGGGAAACACCCATAACTCGGAAAACGTGGCATGATTATAAAGATAAAAAATGAGGAAAACTAAGAAAAAAAAAACATGACATTTGCTATAAGATCAAAAAAAAAAGCCACAGTAAAATAAACTGTGGAATGATTCTGTAGTTGAATAAATCTTCATAGTAGAAGCCTATTTTTCAAGTGTTAATTTCTCTTGAGTTTTTTGTTTTTACATTCTATTCCATCTACTTACATATTTGTCTGGAAAAATATATTTTTTTCCTCATGAATTTTTTACTTTAATCTCATCTGAGCTGCATTGAGCCTTTGTGCCATCATATAGCGTAGTTAGTGACCATTGTATATGGCAAATTGCATCTCGTTTGTACTATCCTTTTCTTGTTTCTCATCCATTGTTCGTCTCCTAAAACCATGATGTCATCTAGTCTTAAGATTCTAAAATTAAGCCCATCAACCTTCAGACAAGTAAAGATCTGTTACCATTCATTATCTTGATTCTTCTCATTTTCTTTCTATCCCAGTTCACTCTGTAGTTGCACTTCTAGTTTGAAAACTTTGTATTCTCTCCTTTTTGCACCTCAAATTTTATTGTATTACAAATAATAGCAAATATCAAACTCCTTTCTCAAACAAATATAAAATGTGAATACGTAATTGTGGAGTAATTCTGAAAATGTGATGCACTGTATGATCTGATTTATTAGAACACTGTAATTAAAATCACATTGGCATTTGAAAGAAGTTTGAAAACTCTTAAAAAAAATTATAATGCTCTATATCGTGTGTGCAAATGTTAGACAACAACTCACTTTGAAATTATTAAAGTTCAAATTTAAAACATTAAAAGATTATGTGTTTTGGGCAGTATTTCCACCACTCATCATTGGACCCGGATACAAAGTAACATAACAAATCAAACCCACAATTCCTTAAACAACCAGTGCAAGCATATCTATGCTTACACTGTTGTTTTTGAGTTTATCTAAACTCAAAACTTAAAAAATATATAATAAATAAAAATAAAAAATTCATTTCATTTTCAATTATTGGCTTGCCAGTCGAAACCAGGTCATGTTTTTAATTGTCTATGTATGTTTTTTAAACTTTTTTAAATTGTATGTCTGGCCTAATAACTTTTAATAATGTATAAAAATATTTAAAAAAAAATTTAATTACAAATATTTAACGAATTTTCAAAAAATTAAAAAAACATTCTTTTAAAACTTTAAACCGTATTCTAAAATTCTTTCAACTGAAAGCATTGTATTATAGGACCTGTTTTTTTTAGAATAAAATAAGATTCAATGAATCTTCTAATATAAGTGTCATTCTGCTGTGCCAAAACTTTGACATGATCAATACCCAATTCGTTTTTGCTAACAATAACGTGCTCAGCTGTTACCTTTTCTAATTGCATTAATGTGCTCCTGAAGTCTCACAAGTAAAGGACGCCTCATAAAACGTAACCCACATAACAATCGTGGCCCATATGCACAACCATTCATAAATTTGTTACAAATCCATATTGCTTCTTCAGATCTCCTCCTCTTCTTAACATAATTTTAAATAAAACACTTCATAACATATTATAAAATATATTTAATATTAAACAAATTTTGGGAAGAATGTTACTTACTTCCTTCTTCAAGTTTGTTTAACAAAACAATAAGTTTCCAGATGATATCTTTTAACATCTTAGACATAGTTATCAACAACCCTATTACACCATTAACATCTACAGTCATTCATTATTATTAATAAACGTTATTTCACATTTGTTTAAATTCTTCAATTATTACAGTTTTTTGTTGTTATTCCTGCATTTTGTCACCATTTCTTTAGCCAATTTTACCAGAGTATTTTCAATCTCCATACCACTACTACTATTAAAATTTATGTTCTTAGTGTTTCTTATAATTAAACTCTCTAATAATTTTCTAGTTTTACTGTCTTTTTCTAACATTAAAATGTTTACTTCATCTTTAATGCAATGACCCATTTAAGAACAATGTTCTGCTACATCCGATTTATCCCCTAACTTCTTTTTAATACCATAAACATGTTACATGGCCTTTTCGTGGGTCGTCCTTTTGCTCTCTCCTACGTAAATTTTATTACAATTAAGGCACTCTAATTCATAAATTAAACCCATGTTTGCTTTTTGGCTATTCTCATTGACCTTGTGACATAAAATGTTTTTTAGTTTGTTTTCTACTCAAATGTTACATTTATTTCATATCTCTTTAAATTTTCTTTTAATCACTACTATTATTTAAGTATGAGATTACTATTCTATTTTTATTATCTTACTTGTCCAATTCTTTAATTTTCATTTTATCGTAATCTTTTAATACTTTATTTACAAATTTATCATTGTATTAATTCTTCTTAAATATACTTTCATACTCTTATTTCATTTTCAAAGTCCAAATTGATACTAGAATTTCTATCTAATCTTTGAATGTAATTATCCACAATATTCCTTTTTATTACAAAGCCATGTCCAGAGTTAAAATTTAAAATCTTACTCTGGTAAAATTGGCTAAAGAAATGGTACAAAATGCAGGAATAACAACAAAAAAACTGTAATAATTGAAGAATTTAAACAAATGTGAAATAATGTTTATTAACCCGGCAGTGGTCGCACCCATTTTTGAAACACCAATGGTCGAAATGGGTCTGTGAGACCCATTCATTTTAAACACCAATACTTTCAAAATTTCAATGTTTAAGATATTGTTTAATAATAATATCATTTATTGATCGTTTCTGAAGATTTTTGTTATGATCATTTATAATAATATATATATATAAATATATAGATTAAAATTATTTAAGAAAACATTGTAAAAAACAGATGAAAAGTGTATTGATTACATAATTGATAAAAAATTAAGACATAATTATATTTTTAGTTAAAATTATGATAAACTAATAATAAATTAGTTATTTCTAACTGATTTCTTTGAGTAAATATTGTTCTAATTTTTTTGTGTGTTTTCTAATGCATTCTCCACCAAGTCTTTATATTCTTTTTCATAATTATGTGTTGACTCTTCCTCACACTCTAAAATGGGCTCTAAAAGTATTTTCCTTATTTCATTATCACTGAGGGATTTCATCTCTTCAAAATAATAAAAATAAGAAGTAAACTCAGGACCAAACTAAACTGTTCGTAGAAATAACTCATGAAAGAAGAATTAATTAAAAAATTGAAAAAAAAAATTAGGCCTAAATAAATAACTAGTTTAATAAAAAACTATAGAATAAATACATCGTTC
The DNA here is from genome assembly GCA_023159025.1 of Thereuonema tuberculata. Taxonomy (NCBI): domain Eukaryota; kingdom Metazoa; phylum Arthropoda; class Chilopoda; order Scutigeromorpha; family Scutigeridae; genus Thereuonema; species Thereuonema tuberculata. The sequence continues at coordinate 22,365 of JAFIDM010073408.1, forward strand.
AAAATAACTCTAGAAATCCAAGTTTGTAAGGCAAACTTTACATTTAACGTATATAAAAAAACTTTTTCCTGTATGCACAAAAAGTTACACGAAAGGTCGCACTGGGTCTACAGGACCCAAAGTATTTTTTTCCTTCAGATCGGGACAAATTATGTTCCGCCAAAACTGTCACATGAAACGTCATGTGGTTTTAGAAAAGTTACTGAAAGAGACAATCCTGTAAGGAGCTCCCATCTATAAGTAAAAATGAAAACAAAAACGCATGGGTCTCACAGACCCATCGTGACCACTGCCGGGTTAATAATAATGAATGACTGTAGATGTTAATGGTGTAATAGGGTTGTTGATAACTATGTCTAAGATGTTAAAAGATATCACCTGGAAACATATTGTTGTTAAACAAACTTGAAGAAGGAAGGAAGTAACATTCTTCCGAAAATTCGTTTAGTATTAAATATATTTTATAATATATTATGAAGTGTAGAAGATTTTTTATTTAAAATTCATAAACTTAGCCGGCATAGCTTCCCGATTTTATCCAGCATTAATAAAATTACCAATCGTATTTCAAGAAACTTCATAATCTTCATTTCAATGAAAAAACAAAAACTGATAACTCCTTTTAACATTTTAATCGTGATATTTCATCCGATTATTATATTACATGGTCTCATTATTGTATTTCCAGTCTCATTATAGTATTCATATTAACTTATAACAGTTTATTATCAATATGTATTCACAAACTGATTATTATTTTCACGGAAAGCTTCTGAAAGTTTCTTATTGTATTTCACGAACTTATTATTTTAACAAAAGCTTGTTAAAGTATATTATTTGTATTGAAATTCTTTATGTAAAGGAATTTCGAGGAAGAGGGATTTTTTTTTTCCTATTCTCATTCGTCTGATGTAGTCTTCTCGCATAGAGTGGACGAAATATCACAATTAAAATGTTGTAAAAGGAGTTACCAATCGTATTGCTGACCTTTCCAACCACCTGAACATTAATTAATGCTTAACCCTTTTTAACATTCTGAAATACCCCTGGTATATAAGGAATACTTAAATAATAATTGGAATTACTCTTTTTATTAAATCTGCGAAATCGGTCCTCAGCT
>JAFIDM010073409.1:0-11640 GCA_023159025.1 Thereuonema tuberculata
TGACCAAATGTCGGCCGGTGCCCAAATGTTGGCCATCAAATGTTTTTGTATTTTAAGAAACACGTAGTGGTCTAGCTGTGATTTTTTTCGTTTTACACGATTTTGACATCTTTGGACTATCATCCTATCTTAGTTTCAATTGTCATCTCCAGATGTCGCCATTTACTTCAAGCTCTCATCGAAGACGTGAGATTGATTGTTACGGGAAACGATTGTTTTGGCGAGATTTTTCAGATTGCAAATTTAAGAATTCATTTTCTCCAAACCAAAGCAATACTTAGTTTTCATGTTTTTTGTATGATTTTGATATTAGCAAACACTCAGCTGATATTTTAACCTTATTTCCTAAGTAATTAGTATTTATTACCTTAAAGTGCTTCAGTAATTACATTTTATTTTTCCTATTTCAAGTTGTCTTAATGTCGGCCACGGATGGTCCAAATGTCGGTCATTGTTAAATTTGTTAGCGTGTAGCTTAGCCTACTTAACAGTTTAGTAAAGAAATATAAACACCTATCTTACTTATTAAAGACTAGTGGCGACCCGTGAAATATTCACAATAAAACAGATTCCACATTTTTAAAATATCGTGACATTTTTCAAAAACCCAAGATTGAAAACGATGTTCTAAGCTCATTTTTTGAAAGCCATGATTTCCATAAAAGTCCAAGTATAATTTGACTGATGACTAAGCAATAAAACAACATATGTACTCTTGCATCATGATCATGGTACCTCTTGCAAGCATGTAATTATCCATATTTAGAGGTTAGTTTCGAAATATGCTTGAAGAGTCAATAAGGTGTGTGAGTCATTATAAGTTAACCTCCTGCTCTAAATTAACGTCGATCCACACAAAGAAATGTTATTGGATTTCTGCGTGACTCCTGTTTCTGTAGCACTGTTGGGATAACATGGAAATGTTGGTGGCGTCCCATTGTATTTTATTTCTTGCTTAACCATCAAACGCACGGCACGGCGCACTGAGTGCGCCATGCAACAATAAAGTAAAAAAAAAAATCACTTAGCAACAGAGGAGGGGGCTGGCCCGCCACATACCCTCCTATCCTAGCATAGTGTCCATGATTCTGATTCAGAATGTGATTATGGGCCTGATATGGGGGAAGAAGTTACTTCGGAAGAACAAAATGCTACAGAGCAAGGTGAGAGTGAATTTTTCATAAAAAATATCTAGAAAACAAAAACTGTTAAAAACACTTTTTTAAATGTTTGACTACTTAGTTATGTATATCTTTTAGATTTTTAAATGAACATTATTTATGTAGTTTCATGCAAGATATCTGTTTAGAAAACAAAAACGCATTTTTTCAGTTTTAAAAAAAATTCAAGTGGTTTTGTAAAAAAAATTTTATGTTTGAATACTTATTTCATTATTACTGAATTCAAACAATAACATTTAAAAGGAAAAAGTATGACGAATAATAGTTTATTTAACATTGATTGCTGAAAACGAGTTGGTGCACTCAGGTAACCACCCGTGTAAAATTGTTCCGCCACATAAGCCGTTTAAGGGAGGGTTAAATACTGTGTCTATAGTGCTATTACGATATTACACAAACACACCGACCGATCGATATCCGTACGTACAGTTTTTGTCTATTATTAGGATGATTAGGCCTATACTTCTTTTCGAATATAAGAATATACGAAGGCTGAAAAGAAATTAATTTAAAAAAAAAAATAATGTGGTGTATTTAAATAGAGGATAGTATCGGAGGTTTACATTTCTATCAATGCCTAGCCTAGATCTCACGACATAACTAGGAAATCCCTAGCTTTTTTTTCCGAATTCACAGAGGCATAGCCATAAAATAGTTTAAAAAAAGGGAAATATTAGTATTAACATGCTTTTAACTGCCAAGGAAATTATGGGATGGAGAATGACAATTTGGCTAGAAAATGCATAGGAAAATTAATTCCTTTCCATCTACTATTGCAATATTTCCACTACAGGCTAGGCTATTGCACATTGAAACGATCTGAGCAAAGAATTGTATTTTTAAACATATTTAGTTTTATAAATTCCAGAAAACACTTTCGTACAATGGATGAAATAATATTACAATAAATACAATAAATTACTTACAATCAACATTTTGTATTAACATCAGATGTGATATATGAAATGAAACTGAAAGCTGCAAAAGAAAAGAAAGAAAAGGAATAGCTACAAATAAAAAAAAAGAGAAAATAGGCTTAAAGCAGCTGCTTTGAAGAAAGAAAAAGCTGAAAAACAGCAACAGAAACAAGAGTTGAAGAAGAAGAAAGAAAACTCCCAAAATCTAACAAGGAGAAGAAAATAAACATTTTCATAATATTTTTTTCCATAAATTTGTATTCTAAATGTTAAAATGAGATTTTTTTTAAATAAATTTCTGTAAACAGCAATGTATAACTGATGCGTGTTTCAACTGGCCAAGATTTGGTCATCCCCTGGCCGACATTTGGTCACATTGTAAGATTATAGTAATTAATGTATAGTTAACTTAATAATAGGTATTTTTCGTAATACCATACTTCTTTATTTCATTAAAATCAAAGTAAATCAAAAAATTTGTTTCAATCATACAAACTAAGTCATAAGAAATTTTATTTTCTGGTTATGTGTAATAGGTGGCCGACATTTGGTCACTTTACCCTAATATTAAAAGAGCTTAAGTATTCAAGTCACAGACTCTTGAGAATAGGTTAATATATTTATCCATTTAATTAATTATTCCACACTATTACATTCATATGTACCAGGGTTACTACTCGGTACGAATTACTCGGAGGTTAAAGGAGGGTGGACATCGGACTTAACTAGTTTCGTTGCTTGAAAATTCTCAAGAATAGTCTATTTCCGACCAAGCACCCAAAGGCCTGCACTTTGCGGCTATAGACCTGCAGGCCCTTTGGTGCATGGGAAGATTAAGGGCAGTTATTAAGATAAATATATTTTCTTTCTTCGCTTATGCTATTTAGATAATTATTATGTCAGGAAACATTTAGGTTTATTTTATAGTAAAATCTTTAAATAATTTAGTATTATAATACTGCTAAATATTAGTCCAGCAGTTCAGAACTTCACTCTTTTGATATTATAGTTATTTCATTGAGCTAATATAATATTTAACATTTATACCCTCGTGATAAATTACTGTTTCTATGTTGATTATTGATGGAGGGATATAATATATCTCCAAATACGTACATGTCATTGTGGGAGTGGAGTTAATACTCGTATTTACATATATAATGCATTGGTACGAAATGTATTGATTACAGAAAAACTCCAACACCAGATATTCTTTACTTACAGTTAAAAATTATAGTAGTATTTATACAAAATTCTATTAAGAATCCCAAACCTATTTGACAATGGACTGGGGAACCACAAGATCCGTCTGGAGGTGATATAACCATGGACAAATCACCAATCACAGCCAGGAATTGAACCTGGGCTCCTCGAGTCCGCAGTGGAGCGCCTAAAGCACTGAGATCCACTCTTACTAGAATTAGGTTCAATAACAGTGTCTGAAATGCTGAAATTTGAACTACACGTTCACATATGTTACCTTAAATAATTTCAGTGTAGTTATTGATTTTATTTGTTTTTCAATTAGATGCTGTAAAATATAATCAGTTGTGGCCAGGGATGTAATCATTTTCACAAATATGTATTCAGGACGACATTTTGTAAGTAATAGATTTGAATATCTTCGGCCGCATACTTCAAGATTAGGGATATTTGTATTAAGATATACAAATCAGGTATATTCAATTCTTATTGAGGAAATAATTATTTGTACCTTATAATCCAGTAACTATGTACATCAGACCGTGTTTCAGATCGGGTAGTTCTGAAATTTTGCTGAACTGTTTATGATTTCTCCCAATGTAAGATCCAACTTTTCGACCTCGAGCGCCGAACGCAATATTGGCAAAAATCCAAAAAAACGCGAAATTTTCTACCCTTCTTCAGGATTTGGCGATTTTAACCCGGAAGGACTATTTTTAATAATGAATTAGTACGTTTTTAAAGGAGACAAGATTTCCTACAGATTGAGACCAGAACCATGTAAATGAACCTAATAGTTTCCGAAATACAACGTTTCAAAATTTAGTGAGTTTTGCGAACTCGGCAATTGTTAGCAATAATGTGATGTTCTGTGGGAATTTCGATCTTGTAGGCTGATGTTCCTCAGAAAAGCAATCAAATATGTGATAAAATAACATAAAGTAAATGAAATATTGATCCTTAAAACCTAATGTTTGTAATTGACAGTGATAATAATAAAAAACAGAGTAAGAATATTTTGCAACAAACCAACCTCAAGTACGATGTCCGGCACATAGTTGCAAGAGGCCCAGCTACAGTGGCTGCAGTCGAAAGAGAACTTCAGGCCTGCCTTCCTACACGGGTTCCCACAATACCTCGTACAGCCGCACGAAATCATCCGCAAGAGGTGTTGTGGAGCTGCGTCTCTGGTCATCAGTTTGGGGCTGAGGCCTTGTGAGGTGGATATCTACACGCAGTCGAGAGGGTTCAGTTTGGCTCCCAGCCATTTCTGGACCTGTAACAGAATTGGACATGCATAGTTGAAGAGAAAATGATGAAAGAGATGTTTATAAATAACGTGTATAAAATAAAGTAAGTGTATACGTTTATATAAGAACGAATTGTATCTAATGGTGGGTGCGGAAGGAGTGAAATCGAGCCGTGTCTCTTGCAGGAGGTAATCTCGTGACAATGAAGCTAGTTTTTGCCGCAGCCCTCGCAAATAGCTGCTGCTGCAGCTCATTAAGGCTCTGGATGTCGGGGTTGACGCCGTACAGAGCAACTATTATCCGCTCCCCTGCTGCTGCTAGCTCATCAGGTGTAGCGGTGGTGTCGAGAAAACTGGCAGCGTCGTTTTCGAGGTCCGAGTGGTTTTAGTGCATTTCGAACATTATCAATTTCCCTTGGCCGAAGACGCAGGATAACGAGTCACACCCACTGAAGGCGTGGATGAAAAGGAAACGCTCCGTATTTAATGTATAATTTGATGAGGTGATGCTGGAATAGATGACATCTGTAGCTTTGTTTCTTCCACATTTCTTGAAACATATCTGACGTTGGTGTGAGATCACAGTGAGCATTATCAACAAGTCGAAGTACTCGCCAGCTACTAACACTACACCATATGAAGAGGCAAGAGTGGCAGCTGTAGTGATGATGAGCCTGTCAGCATCTTCCTCTGACTGCAGTACTCGAATTCTATTGTTTTCCATTTTCGTTTTCAACAGGTCGAAGAAACGAATTTTGATTTTGACGTTTGATTCGAAATTCTCTTGTGAAGCTGCCATGTTTATCGACATCACCACTACACGTGCTGGGATAGCAGCAGCAGGATGGCAACCTGTACGGTGTGTACGGTGGCAACCCCGACATCCAGAACCTTAATGAACCTATTTGCGAGAGCTGGGGCGAAAACGAGCTTCAATTTCGCAAGATTACCTTCTGCAAGAGTCCCGGCTCGATTTCACTCTTTCCGCACCCATCATTAGATACAATTCGTTCTTATATACACGTATACACTTACTTTATTTTATACACGTTATTTATGAACATCTCTCTTATCATTTTCTCTTCAACTATGCATGTCCAATTCTGTTACAGGTCAATTACAAACATTAGGTTTTAAGGATCATTATTTCACTTACTTTGTGTTATTTTATCACATATTTGATTGCTTTTCTGAGGAACATCAGCCTACAAGGTGGAAATTCCCACAGAACATCACATTATTGCTAACAATTGCCGAGTTCGCAAAACTCACTAAATTTTGAAACGTTGTATTCCGGAAACTATTTGGTTCATGTACATGGTTCTGGTCTCAAACTGTAGGAAATTTTGTCTCCTTTAAAAACCTACTAATTCATTATTATCACAAAAATAGTCCTTCCGGGTTAAAATCGCCAAATCCTGAAGAAGGGTAGAAAATTTCGCGTTTTTTTGGATTTTTGTCAAGGTTGCGTTCGGCGCTCGAGGTCGAAAAGTTGGATCTTACATTGGGATAAATCATAAACAACTCAGCAAAATTTCAGAGCTTCCCGATCTGATGCACGGTATCCCCCCCTTTCAGGCGACAAAGTTACTGGACTATTACACCAGACTCAATAGATAGCACAACAGATTAATAATAATAATAACTATTCATTAATTGCCTATAATTTTGATGAATCTTTAGTTATGTTGGATGTTTAGCTGAACTTTTTATCTTGAATTTATTATGGAGTAACATTTAAGTAAATGAGAGTCTATGTAATTCGAGTTTACAAAGAATACATTTAATTTATTATATTATTAATCTTTATTATAATTCTGGATCTCTCTCAATTCTTTTGATAATAAAAAGATAATACTCAGAAAATATTTGCAATTTACTGAATCAAAGTTTATTTATATTATTTAAGTCATGTCGCTGTGAAATAGGATATAACAGACTTTTTTTTTCATATTCACTGATTCGAGCTGAAATAACGAAATTGTTAGATATTTGCTTTGTCAGTAATGACAAAGTTTTTAGTCCAGGCAACGAAGGAAAAATAGAAGAAATAATTCGTGTAAAAGCCAATTTTGGCACAGTTGTGAGGGAAGGTGTCCTGAACAACATACTGAAAGTACTGATGGGTGGAGCGAAAGGGTGGGTGGGAGTTTAAAGGTCCCTTTTTCCACTATTTCGTGAATAACTCGAAAAATGAAGCTATAGCAAAAAAAATCCCGATACTAAATTAATCTACATAAAATTACCTATAAAAAAGGTCCTATACACTTTTTCGCTGGGATGTATACTTAAGGAGATATGAAAGGGGAAAAAAGGACAATTTGGAAAAAAATGTTTGTTGTGATGTTAAAAATAGCACGTATATTCCTCAATATGAAATTCACATTAATTGTCGAAATCCTAAATATCTTCGAAATCGAAACTATCGTCATCGTCGACAGTGTCTTCGATGGGGGCTCCGTTAGTGCACGTGTCGAAGATTTCGCCGCAGACTCTGGAGCAGGCAATGCCTGCTTTCCGGCACCCGCAGTGCACCCTACATCCAGTCGTGCATCGGCAAAATACGGTGTTGAGAATGGAGTGAGGTGCTACAGGATCATTCGTTGTCAGCGGCTGTAGGGTGCCATTGTCTTCCCTGGCCCAACCCAATTGGGTGGGTGGTAGGGGATTGCCAAGCCATTGTTGTAGGTGCAAGAAATTAATAAGATCAACGTAAGTATTTAGCTCAAATAGATATTTGTAAAGAAAACAAAACATTATTTGACAACGATATATAAATAGATATACCTGTAGATACACTCTGAACGAGTGCTGCTTCGAAGCTCCTCTGGTAGGAGGAAGAGTGGCCATATCTGATTTCGGCGTCGTCGATGCTCTCAAAAAGCCGAGTACCGGATTTGTTGAGGTTTCGTTTGTGGGCTGGCGCTTGGTAAATCGCCAGAAACAGCTTCTCGGCAGCCTGTGCAATACCTCAGGTAATGTTTAGGGATGAGTGAAAATGTCTGAGATTTGTTGTGTCAGGTCAGGTTTAGCTATGAACAGCTTAGCAATTCTCACTTTGCTCTTCCCATGGATCGCCGAGGTGGTGTCGCATCCGGAGAAGCTGTAGAGAAGGAGGATCGGCTTGGCGTATGGGAGCTATTGAAGTTGTGGCACTGAAAACAATTTAGTCTCCACCTTCCCACGGCCTGGCTTCATAACGAACACGTTGGTAGATGGTGGAGCCAATCCTATCAGGAGGACCATCAAGTCCACATCCTCTCCAACTATTGCAACAGTTGGATACACAGCAGCTTTATCCAACTCACACCTCGCAATAGTGCCATCAGCATCATGCATCAGCAGTTGCAACAATTGTTTCAATCCCTGCTGCCATCATTTTCTCGGTGAGGAAGTGGATCAGTCTTGTTTTGTTACTTTCATTGGCGAAAAATTGCTCCTGTTGAACTGTGATGGCCGTGCTTTGATTATAGTTAATGTCAACCGAAGTTTTTGCAGCCCTCTTCGCTTCTGCTCTGCTCGTTTTGTGCTATTGACATCACTGTAACCATCAAAAACCACCGTACATTGTTAACCGTAATGTTTCTGTACGTAGGCAATGTACTGATGGCAAATTGAAGAAATGCTAAGAGGACGGTTTCCACTTCATGCGGTAAAGAAGGAAACCACCATCTAACACTTTGGTGCTTTGGATGAGATCGAGAGTTATGTTGTTCTCTACTGGCAAAACATCGTAGAGGGATTACTTCTTCCCTTTTCGCATTCCAACCTCGAGGAACAGAGCAACAGGGAATGGAGTTAATTCATAGGTCAACAGCTCTGCCAAATCTTCGTCGCTCTTTTTTTGCTATAATGTTCTTTGGAATATTGTCAGAGGGTTAACAGTAACTGTCTCACCATTGATTTTAACGATGGTAATAGTTTAGATTTCGAAGATAATTAGGAATTGGACAATTGATATGGATTTCATTTTTAGGAATATACGTGCCATTTTTGACAAAAACATGAAGTTTTCACAAATTTTCCATTTTCCTCCCTCCGTATCTCCTTATGTATAAATCCCAACGAAAAAGTGTATAGGACCTCGGCGATCGATAGGAAGAGGAAAGTGGGAATTGCTAAGCTGTTCACAGCTAAACCTGACCTGACACAACAAATCTCAGACATTTTCACTGATCCCTCAACATTATCTGAGATATTGCACAGGCTGGCGAGAAGCTGTTTCTGGCGATTTACCAAGCGCCAGCCCACGAACAAAACCTCAACAAACTCCGGCACTCGGCTTTTTTTGAGACCATCGACGAAGCCGAAATCTGATATGGCCACTCTTCCTCCTACCAGAGTAGCTTCGAAGCAGCACTCGTTCAGAGTGTATCTACAGATATATCTATTTATATATCGTTGTCAAATACTGTTTTGTTTCATTACAAATATATTATAAATATGTTTGAGCTAAATACTTACGTTGGCCTTATTAAATTCTGACAGCTACAACAATGGCTCGGCAACCCCCTACCACCCACCCAATGAGGGTTGGGCCAGGGGAGGCAATGGCATCCTACAGCCGGTTACAACGAACGATCCTGTGGCACCTCACTCCATTCTCAACACCATATTTTGCCGTTGCACGACTGGGTGTAGTGTGCACTGCGGCTGCCGGAAAGCAGGCATTGCCTGCTCCAGTGTCTGCGGCGAAAGCTTCGGCACGTGCACTAACGGAGCCCCCATCGAAGACACCGTCGACGATGACGATAGTTTCGATTTCGAAGATATTTAGGATTTCGATAATTAATGTGAATTTCATATTGAGGAATATATGAGCCATTTTTAACCGCAAAACAAAAATTTTTTCCAAATTGTCCTTTTTCCCCCTTTCATATCTCCTTAAGTATACATCCCAGCGAAAAAGTGTATAGGACCTTTTTTGTAGAGAATGTTATGTAGATTAATTTAGTATATGGACATTGTTTTGCTACAGGCCGCAGTTTTCGAGTTATTCACGAAAAAGTGAATTAAGGGACCTTTAAACCCCCACCCACCCTTTAGCTCCGCCCACATCCATCAGTACTTTTAGTATGTTGTTCAGGATACCTTCCCCAACAACTGTGCCAAAATTGGCTTTTATGCGAATTATTTCCCCTATTCGGCCTTTTTTGGTCTTCGTTGCCTGGACTATTTGATGAATCTTCTGTAAGATATTTAACTTCGATTTTAGCATTGTAAGGTAACTTTAACTCCTCCGCTGGACTATCAACATTCCAAAAGCTTGTTGTACTGCTTAATTTCTACTAAACTCAGCTTTCAGTTTTGTTTCTAAGAAACAAGAACATATAAAATTTCTTCATGATAGAAAAAAAAATGGAATGGTACAGAGAAAATGGCAATGTCTTTACTTTAATATGCTTAATGGAAGTGTTTCATTTTCTGCTTTCAAAATTCTTTAGATACAATGTACGAACTGTAAATGTTATTCGAATAAATTACTTTAGGTTTATGAAATCATTGAAAGGAAGTCGAAATCCATTGAAGGTAGCGTTGTCCAATTTACTATTTTTGTTCTAATTATATATTTGTGGTAATGATAAAAATTATTTATAATTTATCAAAATTAAAATTTCAGATGACTTCAAAGAACTCTCCGTTTCGAAAGCCGAGCAATAAGGAACAAAAATTATCAAAGGAAATAATTCTTCCACCAGTTAGTGTTCCAGGATATGATAGAATTACAAAATCTTTTTATGAATCTACTGGTCGACTGTTATGGAGTTTATTCTTACTGATGTGCTTTACTATTACCATTTATCAAATAGTTAATTGTGTTTCGGAATACTACTATGGAGACCCGGCAATAAAGACTTACTTTAAAAGAAAGGATTCTTTTGAGATACCCTCTTTTTTTATCTGTCCTGCAAATTTAATTGCAGATAATCCAATCACTCAGCCTTTCAGAGATCGTTACAGCGTGCTGTTTAATAAACCATTGGATGAAATTGAGTTTTTTGATCTAATTGAAATACCAGGACAAAACACAACAACTCTGTGGGATATTTATCACTTTGATGGAAGTCTGATAAAGCTGGAAATGAGGGTAAGTGATGTTGAAATATATTCAGTAACTCATTTCAATTCGATAAGAATTTGAAATAAATTTTACTTTTTAAAATTGAATATAACTATACTTAATGGAAAGCCTTGGAAGAAAAGCAACTAAAATCTTTTATTTCTCTGTCTGTCCTGCCCAATTTCTTAAGAGAATGGAAAATAGAAATATTTATCCTGAAACGTCCGCAACGGGAATCGAGCCTGCAACCTTTTGATCCGAAGTCAGACATCTTATCCAAGCCACAGAAACGACAACTCGTTTTATATTGTTTTTTGACTTATGTGTCCTTCCCCTTCTCCTCATCAATAATGAATGTATTCAACCTTTTTTTTGAATCTCAAGATTGTTTATTTATTTCCGATCCGTCTGTTTATTTGTAATTCGAAAATCACAATTAGAACTATAATTTTCGAAACGTTGCAATATTTTAAATAAAATATAATTACCAAATTGAGATATACGAAAACTCTGTACAATGGTTAAATGATTTCTTCCTCGTGAGTACAGGCGGGCGAGCGTAGGACTGACCACCCGACCTCATCTCAGTCTGAAACGTTTAGCCTTACTTCCAGCATTCGAGCCTTACTTCTAATGGGCCCGAGTGGGATATCTAACCTAAAATATCAATACATAGAATGTATTAAAAGGCAAAATGCTGAAATTAGTTACAGACACAATAAGTTAGAAGTCAATAATAAGAAGCCGATTGATTTAATTAAAAAGATGTTGAGTATATATGACTTTGCATAATATTTTATCCTTCGTCCAGTAAATATAAGATGTTTGTTGAACTGTTGTTATAGTAAATTGTAATAAGCAATAATAACCAAAGGTAAATTGAAAAACTTCGAAATCGATAAATTAATATCTTCATGAAGAGAAAAATACTTATTTCCCATGTAACTCCTGTCGGAATACATCATCCATATAAAGGGTGGTCCTGAAATGATTGGCCAAATTTGAAGATCCGAAGCAACGTAACACAAT
>JAFIDM010073410.1:0-11626 GCA_023159025.1 Thereuonema tuberculata
TGACCAAATGTCGGCCGGTGCCCAAATGTTGGCCATCAAATGTTTTTTTGTATTTAAGAAACACGTAGTGGTCTAATTGTGTTTTTTTTCGATTTACACGATTTTGACATCTTTGGACTATCATCCTATCTTAGTTTCAATTGTCATCTCCAGATGTCGCCATTTACTTCAAGCTCTCATCGAAGACGTGAGATTGATTGTTACGGGAAACGACTGTTTTGGCGAGATTCTTCAGATTGCAAAGTTGAGAATTCATTTTCTCCAAGCCAAAGCAATACTTAGTTTTCATGTTTTTTGTATGATTTTGATATTAGTAAACACTCAGCTGATATTTTAACGCTATTTCCTTAGAAATTAGTATTTATTACCTTAAAGTGCTTCAGTATTTACAATTTATTTTCCTATTTCAAGTTGCCCTAATGTCGGCCATGGATTGCCCAAATGTCGGTCATTGTTAAATTTGTTAGCGTGTAGCTTAGCCTACTTAACAGTTTATATCTTACTTATTAAAGACTAGTGGCGACCCGTGAAATATTCACAAAAGTATAACAGATTCCACATTTTTAAAATATCGTGACATTTTTCAAAAACCCAAGATTGAAAACGATGTTCTAAGCTCATTTTTTGAAAGCCATGATTTCCATAAAAGTCCAAGTATAATCTGACTGATGACTAAGCAATAAAACAACATATGTACTCTTGCATCATGATCATGGTACCTCTTGAAAGCATGTAATTATCCATATTTAGAGGTTAGTTTCGAAATATGCTTGAAGAGTCAATAAGGTGTGTGAGTCATTATAGTCATTATAAGTTAACCTCCTGCTCTAAATTAACGTCGATCCACACAAAGAAATGTTATTGGATTTCTGCGTGACTCCTGTTTCTGTAGCACTGTTGGGATAACATGGAGATGTTGGTGGCGTCCCATTGTATTTTATTTCTTGCTTAACCATCAAACGCACGGCACGGCGCACTGAGTGCGCCATGCAACAATAAAGTAAAAAAAAAAATCACTTAGCAACAGAGGAGGGGGCTGGCCCGCCACATACCCTCCTATCCTAGCATAGTGTCCATGATTCTGATTCAGAATGTGATTATGGGCCTGATATGGGGGAAGAAGTTACTTCGGAAGAACAAAATGCTACAGAGCAAGGTGAGAGTGAATTTTTCATAAAAAATATCTAGAAAACAAAAACTGTTAAAAACACTTTTTTAAATGTTTCACTACTTAGTTATATATATCTTTTAGATTTTTAAATGAACATTATTTATGTAGCTTCATGCAAGATATCTGTTTAGAAAACAAAAACGCATTTTTTCAGTTTTAAAAAAAATTCAAGTGGTTTTGTAAAAAAAATTTTATGTTCGAATACTTATTTCATTATTACTGAATTCAAACAATAACATTTAAAAGGAAAAAGTATGACGAATAATAGTTTATTTAACATTGATTGCTGAAAACGAGTTGGTGCACTCAGGTAACCACCCGTGTAAAATTGTTCCGCCACATAAGCCGTTTAAGGGAGGGTTAAATACTGTGTCTATAGCGCTATTACGATATTACACAAACACACCGACCGATCGATATCCGTACGTACAGTTTTTGTCTATTATTAGGATGATTAGGCCTATACTTCTTTTCGAATATAAGAATATACGAAGGCTGAAAAGAAATTAATTTTATAAAAAAAATAATGTGGTGTATTTAAATAGAGGATAGTATCGGAGGTTTACATTTCTATCAATGCCTAGCCTAGATCTCACGACATAACTAGGAAATCCCTAGCTTTTTTTTCCGAATTCACAGAGGCATAGCCATAAAATAGTTTAAAAAAAGGGAAATATTAGTATTAACATGCTTTTAACTGCCAAGGAAATTATGGGATGGAGAATGACAATTTGGCTAGAAAATACATAGGAAAATTAATTTCTTTTCATCTACTATTGTAATATTTCCACTGTAAGCTAAGCTATTGCACATTGAAACGATCTGAGCAAAGAATTGTATTTTTAAACATATTTAGTTTTATAAATTCCAGAAAACACTTTCGTACCATGGATGAAATAATATTACAATAAATACAATAAATTACTTACAATCAACATTTTGTATTAACATCAGATGTGATATATGAAATGAAACTGAAAGCTGCAAAAGAAAAGAAAGAAAAGGAATAGCTACAAATAAAAAAAAAGAGAAAATAGGCTTAAAGCAGCTGCTTTGAAGAAAGAAAAAGCTGAAAAACAGCAACAGAAACAAGAGTTGAAGAAGAAGAAAGAAAACTCCCAAAATCTAACAAGGAGAAGAAAATAAACATTTTCATAATATTTTTTTCCATAAATTTGTATTCTAAATGTTAAAATGAGATTTTTTTAAAATAAATTTCTGTAAACAGCAATGTATAACTGATGCGTGTTTCAACTGGCCAACATTTGGTCATCCCCTGGCCGACATTTGGTCACATTGTAAGGTTATAGTAATTAATGTATAGTTAACTTAATAATAGGTATTTTTCGTAATACCATACTTCTTTATTTCATTAAAATCAAAGTAAATCAAAAAATTTGTTTCAATCATACAAACTAAGTCATAAGAAATTTTATTTTCTGGTTATGTGTAATAGGTGGCCGACATTTGGTCACTTTACCCTAATATTAAAAGAGCTTAAGTATTCAAGTCACAGACTCTTGAGAATAGGTTAATATATTTATCCATTTAATTAATTATTCCACACTATTACATTCATATGTACCAGGGTTACTACTCGGTACGAATTACTCGGAGGTTAAAGGAGGGTGGACATCGGACTTAACTAGTTTCGTTGCTTGAAAATTCTCAAGAATAGTCTATTTCCGACCAAGCACCCAAAGGCCTGCACTTTGCGGCTATAGACCTGCAGGCCCTTTGGTGCATGGGAAGATTAAGGGCAGTTATTAAGATAAATATATTTTCTTTCTTCGCTTATGCTATTTAGATAATTATTATGTCAGGAAACATTTAGGTTTATTTTATAGTAAAATCTTTAAATAATTTAGTATTATAATACTGCTAAATATTAGTCCAGCAGTTCAGAACTTCACTCTTTTGATATTATAGTTATTTCATTGAGCTAATATAATATTTAACATTTATACCCTCGTGATAAATTACTGTTTCTATGTTGATTATTGATGGAGGGCTATAATATATCTCCAAATACATACATGTCATTGTGGGAGTGGAGTTAATACTCGTATTTACATATATAATGCATTGGTACGAAATGTATTGATTACAGAAAAACTCCAACACCAGATATTCTTTACTTACAGTTAAAAATTATAGTAGTATTTATACAAAATTCTATTAAGAATCCCAAACCTATTTGACAATGGACTGGGGAACCACAAGATCCGTCTGGAGGTGATATAACCATGGACAAATCACCAATCACAGCCAGGAATTGAACCTGGGCTCCTCGAGTCCGCAGTGGAGCGCCTAAAGCACTGAGATCCACTCTTACTAGAATTAGGTTCAATAACAGTGTCTGAAATGCTGAAATTTGAACTACACGTTCACATATGTTACCTTAAATAATTTCAGTGTAGTTATTGATTTTATTTGTTTTTCAATTAGATGCTGTAAAAGATAATCAGTTGTGGCCAGGGATGTAATCATTTTCACAAATATGTATTCAGGACGACATTTTGTAAGTAATAGATTTGAATATCTTCGGCCGCATACTTCAAGATTAGGGATATTTGTATTAAGATATACAAATCAGGTATATTCAATTCTTATTGAGGAAATAATTATTTGTACCTTATAATCCAGTAACTATGTACATCAGACCGTGTTTCAGATCGGGTAGTTCTGAAATTTTGCTGAACTGTTTATGATTTCTCCCAATGTAAGATCCAACTTTTCGACCTCGAGCGCCGAACGCAATATTGGCAAAAATCCAAAAAAACGCGAAATTTTCTACCCTTCTTCAGGATTTGGCGATTTTAACCCGGAAGGACTATTTTTAATAATGAATTAGTACGTTTTTAAAGGAGACAAGATTTCCTACAGATTGAGACCAGAACCATGTAAATGAACCTAATAGTTTCCGAAATACAACGTTTCAAAATTTAGTGAGTTTTGCGAACTCGGCAATTGTTAGCAATAATGTGATGTTCTGTGGGAATTTCGATCTTGTAGGCTGATGTTCCTCAGAAAAGCAATCAAATATGT
Organism: Thereuonema tuberculata; assembly: GCA_023159025.1. NCBI lineage: Eukaryota > Metazoa > Arthropoda > Chilopoda > Scutigeromorpha > Scutigeridae > Thereuonema > Thereuonema tuberculata. Next base: position 4,220 of record JAFIDM010073410.1, read on the forward strand.
GATAAAATAACATAAAGTAAATGAAATATTGATCCTTAAAACCTAATGTTTGTAATTGACAGTGATAATAATAAAAAACAGAGTAAGAACATTTTGCAACAAACCAACCTCAAGTACGATGTCCGGCACATAGTTGCAAGAGGCCCTGCTACAGTGGCTGCAGTCGAAAGAGAACTTCAGGCCTGCCTTCCTACACGGGTTCCCACAATACCTCGTACAGCCGCACGAAATCATCCGCAAGAGGTGTTGTGGAGCTGCGTCTCTGGTCATCAGTTTGGGGCTGAGGCCTTGTGAGGTGGATATCTACACGCAGTCGAGAGGGTTCAGTTTGGCTCCCAGCCATTTCTGGACCTGTAACAGAATTGGACATGCATAGTTGAAGAGAAAATGATGAAAGAGATGTTTATAAATAACGTGTATAAAATAAAGTAAGTGTATACGTTTATATAAGAACGAATTGTATCTAATGGTGGGTGCGGAAGGAGTGAAATCGAGCCGTGTCTCTTGCAGGAGGTAATCTCGTGACAATGAAGCTAGTTTTTGCCGCAGCCCTCGCAAATAGCTGCTGCTGCAGCTCATTAAGGCTCTGGATGTCGGGGTTGACACCGTACAGAGCAACTATTATCCGCTCCCCTGCTGCTGCTAGCTCATCAGGTGTAGCGGTGGTGTCGAGAAAACTGGCAGCGTCGTTTTCGAGGTCCGAGTGGTTTTAGTGCATTTCGAACATTATCAATTTTCCTTGGCCGAAGACGCAGGATAACGAGTCACACCCACTGAAGGCGTGGATGAAAAGGAAACGCTCCGTATTTAATGTATAATTTGATGAGGTGATGCTGGAATAGATGACATCTGTAGCTTTGTTTCTTCCACATTTCTTGAAACATATCTTACGTTGGTGTGAGATCACAGTGAGCATTATCAACAAGTCGAAGTACTCGCCAGCGACTAACACTACACCATATGAAGAGGCAAGAGTGTCAGCTGTAGTGATGATGAGCCTGTCAGCATCTTCCTCTGACTGCAGTACTCGAATTCTATTGTTTTCCATTTTCGTTTTCAACAGGTCGAAGAAACGAATTTTGATTTTGACGTTTGATTCGAAATTCTCTTGTGAAGCTGCCATGTTTATCGACATCACCACTACACGTGCTGGGATAGCAGCAGCAGGATGGCAACCTGTACGGTGTGTACGGTGGCAACCCCGACATCCAGAACCTTAATGAACCTATTTGCGAGAGCTGGGGCGAAAACGAGCTTCAATTTCGCAAGATTACCTTCTGCAAGAGTCCCGGCTCGATTTCACTCTTTCCGCACCCATCATTAGATACAATTCGTTCTTATATACACGTAAACACTTACTTTATTTTATACACGTTATTTATGAACATCTCTCTTATCATTTTCTCTTCAACTATGCATGTCCAATTCTGTTACAGGTCAATTACAAACATTAGGTTTTAAGGATCATTATTTCACTAACTTTGTGTTATTTTATCACATATTTGATTGCTTTTCTGAGGAACATCAGCCTACAAGGTGGAAATTCCCACAGAACATCACATTATTGCTAACAATTGCCGAGTTCGCAAAACTCACTAAATTTTGAAACGTTGTATTTCGGAAACTATTTGGTTCATGTACATGGTTCTGGTCTCAAACTGTAGGAAATTTTGTCTCCTTTAAAAACGTACTAATTCATTATTATCACAAAAATAGTCCTTCCGGGTTAAAATCGCCAAATCCTGAAGAAGGGTAGAAAATTTCGCGTTTTTTTGGATTTTTGCCAAGGTTGCGTTCGGCGCTCGAGGTCGAAAAGTTGGATCTTACATTGGGATAAATCATAAACAACTCAGCAAAATTTCAGAGCTTCCCGATCTGACGCACGGTATCCCCCCTTTCAGGCGACAAAGTTACTGGACTATTACACCAGACTCAATAGATAGCACAACAGATTAATAATAATAATAACTATTCATTAATTGCCTATAATTTTGATGAATCTTTAGTTATGTTGGATGTTTAGCTGAACTTTTTATCTTGAATTTATTATGGAGTAACATTTAAGTAAATGAGAGTCTATGTAATTCGAGTTTATAAAGAATACATTTAATTTATTATATTATTAATCTTTATTATAATTCTGGATCTCTCTCAATTCTTTTGATAATAAAAAGATAATACTCAGAAAATATTTGCAATTTACTGTATCAAAGTTTATTTATATTATTTAAGTCATGTCGCTGTGAAATAGGATATAACAGACTTTTTTTTTCATATTCACTGATTCGAGCTGAAATAACGAAATTGCTAGATATTTGCTTTGTCAGTAATGACAAAGTTTTTAGTCCAGGCAACGAAGGAAAAATAGAAGAAATAATTCGTGTAAAAGCCAATTTTGGCACAGTTGTGAGGGAAGGTGTCCTGAACAACATACTGAAAGTACTGATGGGTGGAGCGAAAGGGTGGGTGGGAGTTTAAAGGTCCCTTTTTCCACTATTTCGTGAATAACTCGAAAAATGAAGCTATAGCAAAAAAAATCCCGATACTAAATTAATCTACATAAAATTACCTATAAAAAAGGTCCTATACACTTTTTCGCTGGGATGTATACTTAAGGAGATATGAAAGGGGAAAAAAGGACAATTTGGAAAAAAATGTTTGTTGTGATGTTAAAAATAGCGCGTATATTCCTCAATATGAAATTCACATTAATTGTCGAAATCCTAAATATCTTCGAAATCGAAACTATCGTCATCGTCGACAGTGTCTTCGATGGGGGCTCCGTTAGTGCACGTGTCGAAGATTTCGCCGCAGACTCTGGAGCAGGCAATGCCTGCTTTCCGGCACCCGCAGTGCACCCCACATCCAGTCGTGCATCGGCAAAATACGGTGTTGAGAATGGAGTGAGGTGCTACAGGATCATTCGTTGTCAGCGGCTGTAGGGTGCCATTGTCTTCCCTGGCCCAACCCAATTGGGTGGGTGGTAGGGGATTGCCAAGCCATTGTTGTAGGTGGAAGAAATTAATAAGATCAACGTAAGTATTTAGCTCAAATAGATATTTGTAAAGAAAACAAAACATTATTTGACAACGATATATAAATAGATATACCTGTAGATACACTCTGAACGAGTGCTGCTTCGAAGCTCCTCTGGTAGGAGGAAGAGTGGCCATATCTGATTTCGGCGTCGTCGATGCTCTCAAAAAGCCGAGTACCGGATTTGTTGAGGTTTCGTTTGTGGGCTGGCGCTTGGTAAATCGCCAGAAACAGCTTCTCGGCAGCCTGTGCAATACCTCAGGTAATGTTTAGGGATGAGTGAAAATGTCTGAGATTTGTTGTGTCAGGTCAGGTTTAGCTATGAACAGCTTAGCAATTCTCACTTTGCTCTTCCCATGGATCGCCGAGGTGGTGTCGCATCCGGAGAAGCTGTAGAGAAGGAGGATCGGCTTGGCGTATGGGAGCTATTGAAGTTGTGGCACTGAAAACAATTTAGTCTCCACCTTCCCACGGCCTGGCTTCATAACGAACACGTTGGTAGATGGTGGAGCCAATCCTATGAGGAGGACCATCAAGTCCACATCCTCTCCAACTATTGCAACAGTTGGATACACAGCAGCTTTATCCAACTCACACCTCGCAATAGTGCCATCAGCATCATGCATCAGCAGTTGCAACAATTGTTTCAATCCCTGCTGCCATCATTTTCTCGGTGAGGAAGTGGATCAGTCTTGTTTTGTTACTTTCATTGGCGAAAAATTGCTCCTGTTGAACTGTGATGGCCGTGCTTTGATTATAGTTAATGTCAACCGAAGTTTTTGCAGCCCTCTTCGCTTCTGCTCTGCTCGTTTTGTGCTATTGACATCACTGTAACCATCAAAAACCACCGTACATTGTTAACCGTAATGTTTCTGTACGTAGGCAATGTACTGATGGCAAATTGAAGAAATGCTAAGAGGACGGTTTCCACTTCATGCGGTGAAGAAGGAAACCACCATCTAACACGTTGGTGCTTTGGATGAGATCGAGAGTTATGTTGTTCTCTACTGGCAAAACATCGTAGAGGGATTACTTCTTCCCTTTTCGCATTCCAACCTCGAGGAACAGAGCAACAGGGAATGGAGTTAATTCATAGGTCAACAGCTCTGCCAAATCTTCGTCGCTCTTTTTTTGCTATAATGTTCTTTGGAATATTGTCAGAGGGTTAACAGTAACTGTCTCACCATTGATTTTAACGATGGTAATAGTTTAGATTTCGAAGATAATTAGGAATTGGACAATTGATGTGGATTTCATTTTTAGGAATATACGTGCCATTTTTGACAAAAACATGAAGTTTTCACAAATTTTCCATTTTCCTCCCTCCATATCTCCTTATGTATAAATCCCAACGAAAAAGTGTATAGGACCTCGGCGATCGATGGGAAGAGGAAAGTGGGAATTGCTAAGCTGTTCACAGCTAAACCTGACCTGACACAACAAATCTCAGACATTTTCACTGATCCCTCAACATTATCTGAGATATTGCACAGGCTGGCGAGAAGCTGTTTCTGGCGATTTACCAAGCGCCAGCCCACGAACAAAACCTCAACAAACTCCGGCACTCGGCTTTTTTTGAGACCATCGACGAAGCCGAAATCTGATATGGCCACTCTTCCTCCTACCAGAGTAGCTTCGAAGCAGCACTCGTTCAGAGTGTATCTACAGATATATCTATTTATATATCGTTGTCAAATACTGTTTTGTTTCATTACAAATATATTATAAATATGTTTGAGCTAAATACTTACGTTGGCCTTATTAAATTCTGACAGCTACAACAATGGCTTAGCAATCCCCTACCACCCATCGAATGGGATTGGGCCAGGGAAGACAGTGGCATCCTACAGCCGGTTACAACGAACGATCCTGTGGCACCTCACTCCATTCTCAACACCATATTTTGCCGTTGCACGACTGGGTGTAGTGTGCACTGCGGCTGCCGGAAAGCAGGCATTGCCTGCTCCAGTGTCTGCGGCGAAAGCTTCGGCACGTGCACTAACGGAGCCCCCATCGAAGACACCGTCGACGATGACGATAGTTTCGATTTCGAAGATATTTAGGATTTCGATAATTAATGTGAATTTCATATTGAGGAATATATGAGCCATTTTTAACCGCAAAACAAAATTTTTTTCCAAATTGTCCTTTTTCCCCCTTTCATATCTCCTTAAGTATACATCCCAGCGAAAAAGTGTATAGGACCTTTTTTGTAGAGAATGTTATGTAGATTAATTTAGTATATGGACATTGTTTTGCTACAGGCCGCAGTTTTCGAGTTATTCACGAAAAAGTGAATTAAGGGACCTTTAAACCCCCACCCACCCTTTAGCTCCGCCCACATCCATCAGTACTTTTAGTATGTTGTTCAGGATACCTTCCCCAACAACTGTGCCAAAATTGGCTTTTATGCGAATTATTTCCCCTATTCGGCCTTTTTTGGTCTTCGTTGCCTGGACTATTTGATGAATCTTCTGTAGGATATTTAACTTCGAATTTAGCATTGTAAGGTAACTTTAACTCCTCCGCTGGACTATCAACATTCCAAAAGCTTGTTGTACTGCTTAATTTCTACTAAACTCAGCTTTCAGTTTTGTTTCTAAGAAACAAGAACATATAAAATTTCTTCATGATAGAAAAAAAAATGGAATGGTATAGAGAAAATGGCAATGTCTTTACTTTAATATGCTTAATGGAAGTGTTTCATTTTCTGCTTTCAAAATTCTTTAGATACAATGTACGAACTATAAATGTTATTCGAATAAATTACTTTAGGTTTATGAAATCATTGAAAGGAAGTCGAAATCCATTGAAGGTAGCGTTGTCCAATTTACTATTTTTGTTCTAATTATATATTTGTGGTAATGATAAAAATTATTTATAATTTATCAAAATTAAAATTTCAGATGACTTCAAAGAACCTCCCTTTTCGAAAGCCGAGCAATAAGGTACAAAGATTATCAAAGGAAATAATTCTTCCACCAGTTAGTGTTCCAGGATATGATAGAATTACAAAATCTTTTTATGAATCTACTGGTCGACTGTTATGGAGTTTATTCTTACTGATGTGCTTTACTATTACCATTTATCAAATAGTTAATTGTGTTTCGGAATACTACTATGGAGACCCGGCAATAAAGACTTACTTTAAAAGAAAGGATTCTTTTGAGATACCCTCTTTTTTTATCTGTCCTGCAAATTTAATTGCAGATAATCCAATCACTCAGCCTTTCAGAGATCGTTACAGCGTGCTGTTTAATAAACCATTGGATGAAATTGAGTTTTTTGATCTAATTGAAATACCAGGACAAAACACAACAACTCTGTGGGATATTTATCACTTTGATGGAAGTCTGATAAAGCTGGAAATGAGGGTAAGTGATGTTGAAATATATTCAGTAACTCATTTCAATTCGATAAGTATTTGAAATAAATTTTACTTTTTAAAATTGAATATAACTATACTTAATGGAAAGCCTTGGAAGAAAAGCAACTAAAATCTTTTATTTCTCTGTCTGTCCTGCCCAATTTCTTAAGAGAATGGAAAATAGAAATATTTATCCTGAAACGTCCGCAACGGGAATCGAGCCTGCAACCTTTTGATCCGAAGTCAGACATCTTATCCAAGCCACAGAAACGACAACTCGTTTTATATTGTTTTTTGACTTATGTGTCCTTCCCCTTCTCCTCATCAATAATGAATGTATTCAACCTTTTTTTTGAATCTCAAGATTGTTTATTTATTTCCGATCCGTCTGTTTATTTGTAATTCGAAAATCACAATTAGAACTATAATTTTCGAAACGTTGCAATATTTTAAATAAAATATAATTACCAAATCTTTTGAGATATACAAAAACTCTGTACAATGGTTAAATGATTTCTTCCTCGTGAGTACAGGCGGGCGAGCGTAGAACTGACCACCCGACCTCATCTCAGTCTGAAACGTTTAGCCTTACTTCCAGCATTCGAGCCTTACTTCTAATGGGCCCGAGTGGGATATCTAACCTAAAATATCAATACATAGAATGTATTAAAAGGCAAAATGCTGAAATTAGTTACAGACACAATAAGTTAGAAGTCAATAATAAGAAGCCGATTGATTTAATTAAAAAGATGTTGAGTATATATGACTTTGCATAATATTTTATCCTTCGTCCAGTAAATATAAGATGTTTGTTGAACTGTTGTTATAGTAAATTGTAATAAGCAATAATAACCAAAGGTAAATTGAAAAACTTCGAAATCGATAAATTAATATCTTCATGAAGAGAAAAATACTTATTTCCCAAGTAACTCCTCATCATCCATATAAAGGGTGGTCCTGAAATGATTGGCCAAATTTGAAGATCCGAAGCAACGTAACACAAT
>JAFIDM010073412.1:11311-30394 GCA_023159025.1 Thereuonema tuberculata
GATGTCAGTCTACTATTATTTTTACGAACGAGGCCAGATAACATACCACAATATAAATCCATTGTTTAGGTTATAAAGCTTTTCTGTGGGAATTTTTTGTTGCCACAGATTTCAACTTTAAACTTAGATTGTCTCGAAGCTCTTTAAATATGCAAACATACCAAATTTCAAGAAGATCCATCCGTCGATTCAGAAATTATTAAGAGAAAACACACACACACACACACACACACACACACACAGACTGATGACTTGATGAGTACGTTTTTGAATAACTCCAATCACTGAAATCGAAATGTTTTCAAAATGCAAATTATAAACATTTGGATAATAGTAATTCAGAAAATCTACAAATGTAAATAGGATAATATATTTAGATTTGTAGTTTGTCTGAATTATTATTATCCATATGTTTATAATTGGTATTTTATCTCTTTTTTGAGTTCTTTTATTAAAGTGTCATGGAATAGGGTGTTTTGTTTTGCTTTTTCTCTTTTGAATGAATAAAACAAACTAATCTTCTCTGTGTTCCACCTCATGTAGTGATGGAGGCGGTGGACTTGGCCATTGTGGGCGAGAAGCAGGAGGTTCGTCTCGTAAATCAAAAGACCGCTTCGAAAATACTTAATGAAACCGTCCTTCTTACGCAAGTCGAAATTTGCATAAGGAAATATTGAAAACAACAATTTTTTTTTTCTCGTTTGTTTATTTGTCAAATTGCAACATCACTTATTTATTTATTTATTTATTACTCGAATTGCTTGCTTTACATTTTCTATTAGCACTTCGTCGATTACGGTCAAAACAATCAGCGACAAGGACCACTATGCAAATATGAAGTTATCAAAAATAAAATATAATAAATATAAATAAATAAAATAATAAAAAATTTGGAATTCCAGAGAATTCCACAATGTTTATCTTTTGAAGAAGTGTGCTAAGTAATTCAAGGCTTAAGTTAAAATAACACTACTGTCCTCCCAATGAGAGATGGCCGCCCTGTTTTTGTGAGATCTGCGCATGTATCATCGATTAGTCTGGTCAGGCACTTCTGATGTTATGACAGGACGCCGCCATTACGGTAAGGCTTGTTACTTTGCAAAAGAGCATTGTATTTATAAATAATATATATTTATTTATTTATATAAATACTTATTGTTAGCAACTGGTATTGAAATAACGCTAAATAGTCGAGAGAAGTTTTAATTTGGCGTTATCAACATGTCTTTCTCAGTGAAAACAGACTCTGTCGTCCATTGTGACAGGAAAACATAATTGATCAGCTACTGGAAAGGCTGCGCAGTTCAAACTTCCGCCGGTCAACTTTCATTTTGAGGACAAATAATATGTAATTGATGTGGGAATTTTAAAATATTTGCATTTTGTTCAATCCCTTTTTTTCTAAAAGGCTTTTTACAATATGTGCCATTTATAACGTTTAATAATTCATATTGATCTTAAAATTTCAGCTTCCTAAAGTGGATAGCTTTTAATTTGCAGTTTGTTTTTGTTTTTTTAATTACGAATGTTTTGTTAAAGAAATCAGTATAGCCGATAATCCATTTCTGATAAGAGTTTAACAGTTGGATAAACAAATTCAACAGAGTACCAGGATGGTCCCTGGACTGCGGCCTGGAGGAGCAGGGTTCAATTCCCGGCGGAGTAGGGGATTTTTCCTAGGTTACTTCTCCCTTCGTCGAGAACTAGGGTTCACTTAAACCTCTCCAAAACTGGGAACCATGCTCGGATGTAAAAGCGGGCGAGCATTGGATTGACCACTCAATCGAAGTTGGTCACAGATTGTCAAGGAAACGTCAGAGCAAAGACATATATCGGCCAGGTGACATATTGCATACACTAATTGCTCTATAATTAATAAACTTCTACATGTAAATTCGCAATTTTTTGCAAAAGTGTAGTTCTTAGGGTTGTTAATATTTGCATAAATTGTAAAGTTAGGAAAATATTGTGGTCAATGCTAAAAAAAAAATATTAGTAGGTGTTACGGGTGTGACACTAAATGGACATTGGTTTCTGAGTTCCCTACATATTCGAAAATATTCTGTGAATTAAGAACACCTAGACAAAGGTTATATTTTTTTTCTATTATAGGAATATTCACTGTAACTAGGGATGCTCACCTTTTTTTATATAGGCTTAAATTTTGCTAGCATAAAATTTCAGAAAATCATGTTGACAGCCTGTTACGGGTGTGACATACTGCGAAATCATTACCTTTTATAACCTATCTACTGACCAGTATCATTGCATTGTTACATTACTACAGGCTACCCAACCCTCACAACCTGCACTCACATTGGGATATTGTGGAAACAAAAATCAATAATTAGCCTCTTGTAATTTTGATAATGTATTGAATAGTAAAAAAGCATTTAATATTGAAACCAAAACACAAAAATTAATATTAAATAACAAAGTTCATTTTTATTAGGCTATGTGATGGTGATTATTAGACTATATTTAGGCTTTTTTTTAGAAAAATTTGAATTGCCCTCTACTATTAATGGGAACAGGGGCATTGACCATACCAGGGCCATGGTACGTTTGTCCTGTTTTACATGGAATGGCCGATATATTATTATATGTCTTTGGTCGGAACCTATACCTTCGGTGGCGCTTGAGCTAACAGAGACTTTTAACAGAAACACCCACCTACTTTGTATTGAAAGCAAGTTCATTTTCTACGAGTACCGTATACCATTAAAACAGATACGGCAAGATATTAATACTTCGATGTAATTAAGAGAGGTCACATAGGCTCTCACACAAAACTATCAGAAAACGTAATTAGAAAATTTGTGAACCTAATTAAATTATTAAAAAACTACAAAAAAATAATAAAAGAATTAAACACAACTGTGACAGTTTCATCATAGATTGAGAGACTTAAAAGATTAATAACAGAAGACAAATAACAAAAAATTCGAATGAACTTGAAGCCTAATTTTGTTACAGGCTAATTCTATTTCTTAATTTATTTACTTTTTGTTTAATTCGTGAAAACGACAAAAACAAAAGCCTGCATTTTATGTTCTAATTATAATGTCTACTGAATATAAGCATTGCAAATTTTCCGTTTTCTGAAAAAAAAATTAAAATAATTAATAAGCTTTCTAAATCGGGTTTAAAAGGATTATTCATTAAAATCGGATTTATTATTAAAGACAAAGAGATATTAACAGATTTAGGATAGAAATCCATTCTTGAGATTTCAATACTTTTCCTTGGGAATTTTTATCAGTCTTCTGGCTGTGATTTCTGTACAGGAACAATTTAGATAATATGTCAAATATGAAAGTGAGATCGACCTTAGTAAGAATATTCTTGTAAATAGAGCTTTAATCTACCGCATCCTCTGCCGCCTTGATAACTAAAATATGTATGCCAATTTTCAAGAAGATCTATCCAGCAGTTGGGAAGTTACTAAGGAGAGACGCACACGTTTTCATATTAAAAAGTATGTTAAAAGTGAGTCTTCAAAATAGTTAAAACAAAAACGAAATAACCAATGAGTGGAGGAGAAGAAATCTTAAAGATATTTGAGTAAATTTGGAGCCTTTAGGGTTTTTAATAATCATATCAACTGTAAACATTTATATGCAAATCATTTTATTGCTTCAAACATTACATCTTGTAATGGACTCTCAACAAGCCACCAAAATTCCGATACCTCAGGTCAAGGTTACTTTTATTCGTGACTCGACATCAGACGCTTTTACGACGTGAAGAAAATAAAAAAAGAATGAATAAGAAAAATAAAATAAGCATAAAGATATCTTCGCCATCGCAATTAAATAAGAACTCCGTAAATTTCGGAATCAAGAGACAAGATCAACGTCTTAGGTTTCGCTGGAAAAAGTTATTTTAGCAGAAGATGAAGTAAATTGTTTTCGTAAAATAACTAATAAAAATGTATTGTGGTGTTTATAGATGTAAATTATGTTATATGTCTTTGCAAATTATATGTTGGCAAGGGAATGTAAATCCAAGGTAAAAAAGAAGGTATCCTGTTCAGAAAGAAAATATACCAGCCGACATCTGCGTTAATGGATTCTACAAACGTTAAACAAGAGTCGTTTTTGCGAGCAATGCTTCCCAGAGGATATAAACACACACACACAAAAAAAAGAATCTGAACCTCATAAAACTATCAACAAATTTTCAGACATTTCTTTTGGCCTCACCAAACACATGTTAGTTAGGGTTATGCAGCAATCCAGTTGTTGGATAATGGGTAACTTGGGCTTTCTAGAAATTAATAACTCATTTTCGTTGCCTTGCAAAACAGATCGATGATTTGAAAATATATTCTTGAAAAAAAAATAACTCAAACAGGAAGTTGGAACGTCATGAGTGATATCGCGTTGGACTCTCTATGGCCTGGAGGTTTAGGGAGAACTCAGACTTCCGAATCAATCTACATCGCTTTTGGATGGCCACTGACCGGGTTACAAATAGTGGTAATTGGACATAATTGGTCAAAATCTATATTGAATGGATAAACTGAGAGCAAATACGATACCTTTTATGTAGGCATACTGAGTCCATTTCCGGTTCAAGATGGCCGCTGACCACTTAACTTAAAGTTGCCCGAATGCTGTAAAATGGTGAAATTTTACAGGGCACCTTGGTTTTGTGTTTACTGTAGAACTGAATTGACTTGTTAGTTTTTGTGCATCTAATTCAAGCAACCAATTACGAAATATTTTACAAATAAATATTATTTAACATCAACTGCCATCGACTGACAAGCAACTAAGAAATTTTAACTCCTCAAAAAAAATCTTTGGAAATAAAAATTAAGCACCTGCTGATTATTGTAATCATTGCACAAGACAAGGTGTTCTAAAGCCATTCCTTTGATTCTTCGCCGATAACTGACGAACGGACAGTCCGTTTTAAATATACATGAATTTGAGATCATTTGAAATCTTAATCTTGCGTTAATGTAGATGCATTTACTATACTGCAATCGTCATATACGTATGTAAATGACATAAATAAAGCATTTATAACTAAAATAAACATTGTGTGTATGAAATTTCGCCGTATTTTAATCTAAAAGTCATCTTCCATTTAATTAGCAAAAAGGATAAGGGTAGAATTGTCCTGACACTTTTTGCAAAAATGATAATCGTGCTAAAATGTAATGTAGAAGCTTAATTTTTCACTTTCATCTGTCATCATTAAATTTTACATTTTAATTACAAGAAAAAAAGAAAAGATAAGTTAACAAAACTTATATTTCCCATGCAGATCTTCTAGGCTCTTGGGACGCTTAAGGTGTAGGCTCCGACGTTACAATGACTACTATTGGGTATTTAGCAGAGGGCTGCTTGAATCCTGGAGTCCGTCCGGAGGAGAAATATTCTAGAAAAAAAAAACCGGTCAACTCCTGGGAATGTGGACGTCTCCTCCAGTCCGTAGCCAAGTGTCTTTTAACTACTAGACTACAGGGCCTAAAAATGAAGGTTACAAATAGTTCACTTAATCACTGAACTTAATTACAAAGAGATGAAGCGCATACTGCATTTTTCAAGTCAAAGAAAGGCGACAACTACAAATTGTTGTATGAGCGAAGCATCGGAAGTATCGCAAAGCGGATTATATTTGCAAATATAAAGAAAAATAAATTAAGTAAATGTAAAAAAAATACATTGTTTCGTTTTTTTTAACATTATGTTTCCCTAGGTAGTCAATACATCATTGATTACACAGAAATTATAAACAAAGTTACGGGGTTTATTTTCGCTGAACGATAGAGAGCGTTTGCAACTTTAAGACTCAGCATAAGACATCGTCCCGGTCAACAAACCTCATTGTAGCGGATCGTCAAAATGATGAATCGGAGGAAAAAGCGATTGCGAAAGGATCCTTCATCTGCTGCATGAAATGCGAGTAATTCATGCTTTGAGGGCGGCAAGAGGTTGTCAGCGGTTCAAGTATCTCTTACTGAAATATGGATCAGTTCCTAGAGCGAAATAAGGGATTTTCGATTTTCTGCTGATTAGCGTCGGTCTACGTTACAGGTGGTCTACGCTTCATTTTTTTTAATTATGAAAGGAGTGGTCACGAATGCTTGGGAAAAAAAAAAGATAATTGATACAAAGCAATACTACAATACTTAAGAAAAGAAATATTTAATCTCAGACAGTTACCAATTTGTTGTATTAAAATTACAGACCTTTAAAAGTTTGTAATACATTTCATATTGTTACTCAGGAATCAGTGATAGCGTTAAGTAACAATACAGTAATTCACTGTATTGAAAACGAATGATATATATTAATGATAATACAAGGCAAAAGTCTAATAAGTCTGATAATTATACAATGTATTGAGTCTACTATCTAGAATTTATTGGTTTACAGAAACTGTTATACTACGATAGATGTAAGTCTATTTCTAATGTAATAAGGTAGTAATAATTTTATCTGTTGAAATGTTGTAAAAAAAAGGGTTATTAAAATAAAATTTAATTCTCTCTGTCTCTCTCTCTCTTTTTTTTTTGCTAATATGTTTTGAATGATTGGAGAATGAACTAAATTAAATAGCGAGGGAGATTATGTGAGTCTACATAATAAGTGCGAAAGTTTGTTTGTTTGATTGTTTGTTTGTTTGTTTGTCTGTCTGGTTGTGGGTTTGTCTTGAAACAGCGTCGCCATTTCTCAAGGGATCTTATCAAATTTGGCACGGAGTTTCACGTGCATCCCAGAGTAATGCAGCACATTAATGATCCCAGAGTAATGAACAACAAAAAAACCGATTCGGACAAAGGGGTGTAAAGGGGGGGGGGGGAGCAAACTTTCTTGAAGGATACTCATATCTCTGAAACTGCTTTAGATGGAAACACGAAATTTCACATGTGTGTTCTTTCTCAAAATCGAAAAGATATGTATTGAACCAATTTTTGATATTCGGGCCCTAAGGGGTATAAACAGGGGGAAGGGAAAAACTTTCCTGAGGGTATGTGTATATCTGAAAGCGCCTGAGTTAGAAAACGAAATTTCAAATGAATGTTCTTTGTTAAAATCTAAAAGATATATATTCGTCGAATTTTCGACATTGCCATCATAAGGGGTGTAAATGGGAAGGGTGGGGATAAATTTTCTTACAGCCACGTTTTAAGGCTGTAGGATGTACGGATTCCTTTGCACTATACCAGACCTATGATCGACTCATCTGCGAAAATTTCCAACTGTTATAAATGGATATCAATATTGTACTGCATATTGTATTCCTTAGAATTTAAACTTTAATTATTGTTAGTTCTAAGTTTCAAGTTCTAGTTTACTTGATGTATTTGGTTTCTTGAATTAAAAAAAACGTTTTTATCTTCGTTACATAGCGAAGCGACGGTATTTGGCTAGTAATGTAACAATGTGAAGAACTTGTAAGATTTTTATTATTGTGTAATTTAACATTAGTTAATGTTATATTATTATAAATACAGTAGAGCCCCGATTATCCGCGAGTGCCGCGAAAAATTTTTATAATAAGAACTTCAAAAAAAACCAATTTCAATCCAAGCCAACAACAGGGAAAATACAATAGGCCCTACAGAGCGAAGGTCGAGAATTACTGACAGGTTTATTGTGCATCGTGATCCTATAGGCCTTCTCGGAATTTGTGGATGCAAACGTAGAGCAAAGGTTTCTGCTTTACTGAACATATTTTAAAAGTTTTACATACTATGTATTTTGTACAATAAAACGTAGTTTTAAAAAACAACAATGGATGAGACCAAGTTATTCACAAGAGACATCCTGGAACAGCTGTTTATTCCTAGAGGCACCACTGCGCTTCCGATGTCTTAAACATAGCTTTTAATGGTGAAATATTTTTTTTTTCGTGTTTAAACCTCATTTTTAGTCTTTTTTCAGGTTATCCGCGAAGCCCTTGCCACCCAATTCCGCGGATAATCGGTGCTCTACTGTAATACGATTGTTAATAAATGATGCGTTCAACATAGGCATGTGACATGTATTCATAACAATTGTCTCTATAGTGAAATTGTATAGAAAAATGAAAAGATTTCGACGTTTTGTGGAGAACATCAATATCTGTAATGGATTTAGGATTTTCCAAGTTGGATATGCATCACGAAAAAGATAAGGACGAAATATTTTATTACCTCAGGGAGTTATAAGACATTTACATGAAGAAGTAATATCGATATAAGGGAAAATCGGTAAGGGAACTTAAAAGAACAGTAATAGAGCTGCCGTAAAAACGAATGATATTTGCTTATCTTCTAGAGATAATCTAGTGATGCAAATATATATACTGTTATCGAATTTAGATGTGAATTACCTCAACAGTCCTACATTAAATGTTTATTACAAATTCATGAAGAATGTGTTATTTCGTCTTTTACGAATTCTTAGTCATACAAGAACAGACTGCGCAAGTATAAAACATCTTTAATTTTTGGAGTAAATACAATGGTTATGATGTTTAAGCACAATTGTGTCCAATTTTAACGGTTTGGTTTGTTTTTGTTTTGTTTTTTTAAATTCTTGTTAAGTCTATATTCACTACAATTTTGAAGCGATTTGAGAATCTTGATCGTTATCCTGAGCCAAACTTGTTGTGAGTTCATGTCACAAATCTTAAATCATCCATTAGATGGAATGCTATCATGTCGATTCATCTGCCAAAATATAGGAATCGTTTCACAAATTGCCACGATTTTTGTATCACGTGACTCGTATCATCAATACCTTCCAATGATATACACATTGACCTCATTTACCCTACATGGAAAATGAGAATAGTCTTTTCAGTTTTCGTATACTTTCACTACCATTCTTTTACATTATACCGAATAAGATAAAAGTATCAATGGTGGATGCAATTAACTACTTGTTTACGATAGTGGATAAGTTATGGTGATATTAACTTTTATTTGAAATATTCTCTTTAATCGGCGGCACAAGCAAAGTAAGAAAATGGCAGCAAGGTTCAATGGCTCACAAATCTCAGACAAAAAAAAAAAAAAAAAAAAGCGATTACATTGATGGAGATAAAAACCAACTAAATAGTTCCACGAAAAAGAAAAAGCACAGAGCATTCCCTCTCTACCCTTTTTTTTTACTAAATTAAAAGTAATGAAAGAATGCTTTGTTCTGTATTCAGCGTAATATAGTTATGTCATCCTTATCAGTGAGTATAATATTGAAAGCTAATTTATAGACAGTGACTAATTACATGAGGAGTGTTAATTAACTGAAAAGAGAATTAACTGTAATTAACATGGCCTTCAGGGTCGTGGGAATTAAGACGTTCTTAGACCTATGGCACCAAGTTAGGGTTTGGTGGTCAGTCCGACGTTCACCCGCCTTTAAGCTCTGGGAAAGAAATCGGGTCCCCATTTTACAGAGGGTGAGGACCAGTATGGAGGAGAAAGAACCAAGGGTAGGGATCGAACCCAAAGTCAGTGCTTTACGAATCAAGCTACAGGAGCCACGAGGACAGGTTATTAATAATTAAGTAAGTCATTTATAGTAAATAACAAACTGAATTGTATACTACAAAATAAGAAATTAAATAAATAAACACTTATTAAGAAATTAATCAGTTCGAAGTTATATATTAAACACAAAACTGTGTTTACTGTAAATCGACAATTGGCGATATATCATTGTTAAAAGTGACACTGCCATTGATTGGCTCCAAAACTCATTATTCAAGCTGTTGTAATTCAAGGGTCAACTACAATTTCAAGCGATGCCTGCACTAAGTTCATTTAGTATGTTTGTAGCATTCGGGCGACTCTGTGTAAGTTGGGTCGAGGATATCGATTCACAAAAGATAGATCCGATTTTGTCGAATTGTCACTATTTTTTCTGACCCATCAATGACCACCTAAAAGCGGAAGTGGCCTGGAGCGGAAGTCGAATTATTTTTTTCCAAAAATCTCTAGGCCCCAAAGAGTCCAATTCATATGGCTCCGATTCCGGTTTGAGCTACGGAGATTAGTTACACACACAAGTAGACAGACAGACATGGGAATCTTAATAGCACCTCCCCACTAAACTGCCAATAAAGCAATCGAATTTGTGTTTATTGTTTATTGGACTATTAGCTCGGGAAAGGATTATGTATTAAATTATGTTATTCAATATTTGTAAGAGCCATAGAAATGTAGTGAAAAGCTAAAATTTGTTAATTACAAGCTTTCACACACATATATATATATATATATATATATATATATATAAATACAGGGTGATTCACGAAGATATGCAGAAATTTCGGGAGCTCATTCTACATGTAAAAGTAAAGAAAAAAAGTTATATAAACATAGGTCCGGAAATGCTTAGATATCGAGTTACGGCTAGCGAAAGATTTCGCCCGTAACAATATACACATGGACTACACCTTCAGTTGTTAGCTCTCACAATAAATCAAAACAATGCAATTCACATTATTGTTGAACAGCTGTTATTGTTGTTGCCAACTTTTTTGTAGGTTCCACGTGGGATAAGCTTCAAACTATTGGGAGATACAGTTCTGCGACATGTTTCATTCGATTTTTCAGGTCAACAACCATAAGAAACCACTGATTTCGCCCCTTAATTTACCTTCCCAGACTTCCAGCAAGTCTTCATTTCACCCAGGATACTACATTATGGGCGAAATCTTTCGCTAGCCGTAACTCGATACCGAAGCATTTCCGGACCTATGTTTATATAACTTTCTTTCTTTACTTTTTCATGTACAATGAGCTCCCGAAGTTTCTGCATGCCTTCGTGAATCACCCTGTATATATATTTATCTTTCATTGTTGTTGTAGAATGGAACATTTGAATTCCCAGACAGAAGTGATGAAACTATCACCAATCTTATCTCTCCACAAAACGTATTTTCATTAGTTTTCTAACGCCTAATGATAGGATTGGTTTCTTCAGATATTAGTACAGAAATGATGCTAATTACAGGGTTTATTCATTGGCAACTGTAAATAGAGAAGAGGGAGGAGATCATTGTCATGCCTTTATTACAACCCGAGGCCTTTTGCTTGGCTTCTAATAATGTGTGTATGTTGATTCCTTGATCTGATTGTATAATAGACGCCCACATAAACATTCTGAAATTCATATGGACACCAAGATGAGTATCAAAGCTACGTACTTTATGTTCTCGTCTGAGAGATAAGACTGAGACACTGAAATAAAGAATGGAATAAAAGACCAAAGACCTAGGATTTAGCTATTAAGACTTGAAAAGGTCAGAGTTCAATTTAATGACGATACAGTGTCTGGCAAATGAAATGCTTATGAGGAAAATGGAGTCATTGGCATTTAAAGATTTGGTTTGGAAGCAAAAAAACAAAACAAAAAACTTACTATTACGGATTCTTTAATACAATTTACTGTTGATATTTCAATAAATATAATTCGAATTATAAAAAGAAATCGGCATAAAATTTTACAAACAATCATTACAAACGAAACAGATTGACATTTCGCGAATCCTATTGTAAATTCTTAATAATCAGGCTTCTGTTGATATTTCATTTTAAAAGTTATTGAATCGTACAGATTTTTAAAAACAAAAAAAAAAAAAAACACAAACTACAGAGTTTCTATGTAAAACAGTTTTCTGTTTTACTTTTGTTTACGTAAAACTTCGTATATTTGGTAAAAGTTGTAAGTGATTTTTTTTTTGGTTGAAGTTCTCCGTGTAGATATCTATGCTTTATCCCAATTATTATTATTCGTTTTTTTACAGGAACTATTCAAAACATTTCGTTGAACCACGCCGCTAGTTTATAAAGGCATTTACCAAAAATATAATTTCTAATAATATTGAAAACATTTTTGCCTGTCGTTTTCTGTCCTGTCTGCTATACTTTGTTTAAATATATGGAGTATTAAATCTAAAGAAAGTCATTATAAATAAAGAAATAGACAGCATTGCGGATGGGGGGCGCTGAAAAGGAAGGCCCGCGCCAAGGCCTGGGTCGTCAGTGTCGGGGCCCGTGAAGGATTTTCGCTGGGGGCCAACAATTTATAGATCAGGCCCTGGATACAGAACTACGACAGTATTACTGTAAGTACTTTATGATTTGAAAAATAAGCTTAATGTGCTGTAAAATTAGTAAAAAAGGAAAAGAAAATCGGCACCTGAACAAGAGAAAAAGAGGAAATTGCCTTACTGATTTAGATTATGGGGAGGAGTTGGGAACGGCCGTTTCGTCCTGCAACGGACTCATCAGCCCAGCCCTGCTTCACCCTAACCAAAGCTTCTTGGTGAGAACCACTGTCAACCCGGCAGTGGTCCTTTTTAGCCTATTGTTCTGCGATAGGGACACCTATCAAATCAGTCAGTGTGTGGGTGTGGGAATCCTCTCCTAATAACTTTTGTACCAAAGTTTGAAACTTGTAGGAATATTTTCGGACAATGAGACTATCCAACTTTTGTATTTAAAACCTTTTCTAAGTAGATTTTTGTAGAGAAATTGGCGCGAGAAGGCGACAAAAATCTTCATAGAAAAGCAAACGAGCCTCAACAATGGATTTCTGTCGATGTCACAAACAATGAGTATTCATCCTTTTAACTAGATGATTTGCGCATGGTTTGATTTGACGGGAATTAATCAGAGTTAGAGAAAAGTAAGGTAAGTAATACGAATTTAATTATATTTGTTTTCAGAAAATGAAAAATTTCTGCTATTTATATGAGATGATGAAGACCTGTGATTTCAACTAGATTTTTCGTTGATGTCTAAGTTTTTACGACTTTTTAAAAAATTAAAAAGAAAAGGAATTAAAAATTACAAAGAATAACATTAAAGAAGGCATTAGATTCTTTTAGCAAAATATTATAAATTTCAGTTTTGAGCACTTTATTACTTATTATTTGACCCAAATTATTTTTATTAATTATTATTTTTATTTGTCATGTTTTAGAGTTGTTTTTCAGCTAAGTTCCCAGCTTTATTCCAACTCAAACCAGAAATAGGAAATTGATAATACAGTCTCTTTTGAAAAACAGTAATTAAAACATAACTGGGCATATGGAATGATATTGAAAAAGTTATTATAAAGTCTGCATGGTAGCATTTCAATTTAATTATAAAAAGAAGTATTCATGAAAAAAAAGATGAAGTTACCCAGCAGTGCTGCCTGATGCAAATATAAATTCTATACCATACCTCTTTGAAGACTTAGAAGGGGATCGGTCATCTAAGAATGGAATCAGAATTGCTAATCTTAAATTAATCCTACAACCCACTGAGGCAAAATGAAACCCTATGCACGATAAGGAAGATAAGAACCTTCTAGAATCTTAACGAAAAAAAAAGAAGCTTCATTTGATTACACATTAAGATGTTGACATTTTAGCTTTTTTTTTTTGTCATAATTATAAGAAAATAAAATTGGATTATATAACTTTGTTGCTATTCCAAAATCAAGGAAAGCACAATTTAACTGGATAATAAAAATTAATTAAAAAAGGAAGCATAGAAGGAAAATAAAAAAAACAAAACAGAAAAGCAAGAAAATCGAAGCTCGGTTTGTTTTTTTTTTATCTTAACTCTTTTGAAAAATATTTGAAGGATTCCATTTTACAGACGTTGTAACTCCCTTCGGAACACCCAGGGAAAAATCTTTGATCTCCGCCGGAAATTGAAGTCGCCCGAGTCCAGTGCCTACCATTGGACCGCCGGGATTCTGACTCAATCTTTCTCTATTTATTTGACGTGAAATCGACTTTCAAAGCGCTTTTCTTGTTTTCAAGTGATGAAATTTCTTAAATCTTCTCTGTGCAATCATTATCTTTACAGTGTAGTCCTCAGGAACTGCATCACATCAGTCACAGTTAACTGCAATTTGATTTTTACTATGTGACTTTAATGAAAGTGTAGCTCTTAGAAGAAAGACAAAGATAAATAATAATTTACCTGGTTTTATTAAGCAATTACTAACTGCACGATAATTGCGCATAAAGCAATACTGAGGTGTTTTGTTTTTTTTGTCCATAAGTGACCAAAGGGCAGTCCGATTTTAACATCCTGACAGTATTTCAATACTATCCCAGTCATTTTAAATCTTCAGTAAGTAACTGTATGTATACATGTATAGGCCTGTGCAGAGAGAAGAGGGGAACATCAGGTGGGCCAGCTGGCAAGGGCTTATGATTTTGAGGGGGCCCACTCCGCCTGGTAAAGGCAAAGGGGGAAAGATTTGGTAAAGAATATTTCTTTAAATAAAAATTTGAAATGGGGCCACTGCATCCGAAAATGAAAGAAATGTAGAATTTTGGACCTTTTTTAAAAAAAAATTTGAGAGTTAATTGATAAGTAACCCCCATCCTCACCCCTCATCCGAGAAAGGACACAATATTTTTTTTTTCTATTACCAGCTATGTGCGAGTGTGTGTATGTATTTATGTATGTATGTAAGTAATAACTAAAAATAATATCACTATAAGCTTATGACATACGTATTATCTGAACCAATGACTTAAATGGTAAAATTATCATTTAAGGGTAGTTTTTTTCAACAGTAACAAATGAAACATTGCATTCATAAGTGAAAATCCTCGTACAGTTGTTTCACTCTAGTTGGAGCTCATCGGTTTCAACCATTCAGCAAGGTCTTTCGATTGAATACCGAGTAAACCTTTGGAGTGAATTGATTGATTCACTTTTACAATGAAACTAGTCGCAATTCTCGAAAAAGAATTTTACTTCCTAACACTCCTTTTTTTTTTTCCATTTCCTCTTGAATTTCAAATTTGCTGTAAAACAATCAATGATTACTTCCGGTGGTACTGTAACTAAAATTTATTATTATTATTATTATTACTTTTTTTTTTCCATTTTTCTCAGTAATTTAAAGTTTACAGGAAATTCACGAAGAAAATTGCATTTGGAATTTTCAGTTGACGGATTTCCGCCAGTTAATTCTGAAATCAACTACTACGAAGCTGACAACGAAGCTACTAAGAAAACAATTCTCATTTTGTTTAAGAAAAATAACGTTTTAGTGTTTTTGGATTATTTTTATTATTCAAATATATCAGTTTGTAATTTCAAGTTTTAGCTGCTTAAATCAAAATTTAAAAATTAAACAGATCTCAACATAAAATCAACAATAAAACAAGTGAATATAATTTTGTGCTAAAGCTTAAATTTAAGGGCAACCCATAATCATAAAAAAATTGAATATTATAAGAAAAAAAAAAGTTCATTAACGTAAGGAAAAATATATAAAAAAAAAAAAGTTAGGAAAAAATAAAGAAAACGTTAGGAAAATAAGAAAAAAAAATACCAAGCGAACATTGAAAAAAAAAAAAACAAAGAAATTAAATATGCGGATTCGAACCGACAACCTTCAGTATATGAGTCCGAGGCGTTAAGCATCAAGCTATAGCGGACAACTGAAGTGAAACAGTTAGTATTTCTAATATTTAAGCTATATCGGAAATCCAATTAAAGCAAAACCAAATATCTCGAACATGGGGGGGGGGGGAGACATTGGCCCTTCAAAACACCCCATTCCTACGATGTTTGGGTCCCAGTATCCTTTTTTTTTAATATATTACAAAATACTATAAAAAATATTTTTATTATAATTTATACTGTTTGTAATCAGTAGATTTTGTAAATGAAAATATAGGCTTCATTTAAAAAAAAATTAAACATTTACAACATTTTAGGGAAATTTTGGCTTTAAGTTCTTTCGAATTTCATTTTTTTTTTTTTTTCTGGAATTAAATATTCCTGAAATTTTTATTGTTCATCTTTACTTCTCCAATCCTGTTCTTCATTTATTCTCTTCTCTGCCACGGACACGAAGTAGTTCTGGGTGAACGATCCATTGGTCAGCCTTATCCTTTCGTTAAAGGTCGAACCACTCCGACGGCTGAATTGTGTTCCTCCGCTCGGCTCAGCTTCTCGCAAACATCTCCACTGTTGAATCAGAAGGCGAACGACAACGCTTACAAAACCACTTCGTTCAAGGAATGCAGCCACAGCCACGACGAGCTCATTAACACGCTTCTTCCTCGCTGCCCGTTATTTCTTGCAGCTCGCGCGGTGAGTAGCTCTCTTCTTTATTACGAACATAAAGAGAATTAAGAAAAACCTTTTTTTTTTATATTCGATGACACTAAAAAAAAAACCGGTTCTTTATTGAATGGGCGAACAATCTTTTCGAATCTCTTCCAGTCAGAAATAAGAAAATATTGAACTATCGAAGCTTAGCAAGCAACAAAATACAACTATATTTTAATACAATTTTTACAAAAAAACTTTACGATTTTTATACAAATTTTTATACAATTTTATAGAAAAGCTAAATTTTTAAAAAAATGTCAACTCTAAAAATAAAAAGTAATTTTTAAATTAGTTCTTTATTCTTTGAGACTAAAAATGAAATCAAAACATAAATTTTGTTAATTTTTGTAATTGCAGTGTCCCATCTCCATCTCTAACTTAGCCAATCATTCTTTGTCATTATTTTACAAAAATATTCATAAAATATTTTTCTTTAAATTTCATTGTGAATTAAAGTAAAGAATTCCGTAGTTTTAAAATTTGAATAATCTTTATTATTAAAATACAAATATATTTTTTTCAAATCCTGAACTGCTCTTATATTGCCCTATTTTATATAAAAGTACCGATGAGTGATTGTAGTTAAGAATTATTAATTATATTTTGTTATAGAATGTATTTAGAGCTCCTGTACTAATATTCTCCAATTCTTATAATTTTATTTTAACAACTTAAGATTATATAATACAAGAAGATATCATAAAGAATTATATAGTTGTCAATTAATAAAATACAATAAACTTACAGGTTTTTATAATGATGCTACCATAAAGTTGATAAACTTTTTCTATGCATTGGGGAAAAAAAAAGCTAGAACAAAAAAGTTTTAGAAAAAACACGGATATCATCCGTTCGGCCGTGAACAATTTAATTCAGAAACTATATATCCTAGGAAGATGAAATGTTAGGGTTGGTTTAGTTTACAAAAAGAGAGATCGCTTTAGTTTAAAT
The DNA here is from genome assembly GCA_023159025.1 of Thereuonema tuberculata. NCBI lineage: Eukaryota > Metazoa > Arthropoda > Chilopoda > Scutigeromorpha > Scutigeridae > Thereuonema > Thereuonema tuberculata. The sequence goes on from JAFIDM010073412.1 coordinate 28,356, forward strand.
CTATCCTACCAGATGCTAAGAAGCTAAGGGAGTATGTAGATATTCAAAAACTGGTACATCAACTGTAGACTTCTGCAAGAACTTAAAGAGATATTTAATAAATCTTTCAAAAAGCTTAAAATGATGTTTAAACTGATTGTTAGCAATGCCTTTACTTTTTTCTTTATTTGTATTTATTTTGATTTTGTGAAGAATATGTATTTCATGTAAACTTTGAAGCTTATATTTTTTTTTTTCAGTTAATTTTGAGCTTGATGATGTAATTATCTTGTTTAAGCGAACAAGTTTAAATTAATGAATTCAAAATGAGAAATCAACTCGAGCTGTTTCACAGTTAATTATTTAATATCATTTCATTGTTGTGCCGCTAAGTCTTGCAGCTCAAAAATGGCTTAATTGTTTTGCTAAGATCTTAAACTACTTTCCATTATTTATTTTTTTTAATCGTGTAATTTTCTTTGAAATTTAACTTTTAGAGTAATGTAGGCAAATGAGAGGATTTTTAACCCTTCTTTTTGAATCTAATTTAACAATTATTTTTTTTTAAAAAGGAAATTCTGAAAAAAAAACAACTTTAAAAAGGAATTATCAAAATACTACATAATTTATTCCGTTAACATTTTTCAGGCAGTTTACTCAAATGAACGATCAGGAAAAACGCTTGCGGAACTCGTAAATCAAAGTAAAAACTCTTAAATCTTTACGAAAAAACTGCAGAACGAAAGCGTCACTGATATACATAGCTGTCTTGGCGATTAGCTGTGTTTCAACATAGCTATCTTGGCGATTGAGGCACTCGTCGGAGCATATTAATACTCACTCGTAGCATCTTAATTAACAGTTTATACATCTCGGATTCATTGAAAGAACGTCGCTGATGTTTTTCGCATTGAAGTAACTATTCGACAAAAAAGTACCCTCTGCTGTGAAATTGATTTTACTGCGTAGCAATACATTTCGATGACGACTGATGCTCGCGTAGATTATCGCACTTTCATGAGTGTTACGAGCGGGTCCCCATTTTGAACTGCCACAGCGCACCTACTGTTCCTATTCAATTTATAAGACACTAAACACTAAAATTATCTCTAAGAATATATTATATTTAGAAATCAAGATATAAATGGGGAGATAGTTATCCTGTTAGCTATCTAAACTAACTTAACTAAATAAGTATTTATAAATAAATATACAGTAAAACCCCGTTATTACGCTCCTGCTTACAGCACTATCCCGTTCTTTACGCTCCTTTCATACAGTCCCTGGAATTTTCTATGTAACTCTGTATCCCGCTTGTAGCGCTTTTTTTATATCGGAAATTTTGTATCGAAAGTTAGTGCAAAATGTCGAAGCGGAAATCCCTTCTTTAAGTGAAAAATTGGAAATTCTCCGTACGTACGACGAGAATTCTACACAAAGTCAGAAGGATTTCGCAGAATCTCTAGGAATTCCCTCATCCAGTCTGAGAACAATAATAAAAAATAAGAATGGAATTACCAATGCAGCGAAGGGTGATTGCAAACGTAAAAAAGTAAAGTGTGGAGAATATGAAGATGCCGAGGAAATTCTAATTGAATGGATTCATAAGTCTCGTGATGCATTAGTGCCATTAAGTGGCCCAATCATTCAAGAAAAGGCGCGTGAAATAGCGGGGAGTGCACTAAATCTGCTCCGAAAATATATTAGTGTTGCTCCTAGTGGTGTATCAATTGATGTTAATAGTTATTTGAACCGCATTGAAAATGTCGTAATTCATAACAGACACACACACACGGCAAACCACAATCAAAGATTTTTTTAATAGGAAATAAGCTCACATTCACTATATCTATTGCAGAATCAAGTATCTTTCCTGTAAAATGGTGTCTAAATGTATCCCCATCTCATAAATCATTTCCCGTTTATAGCGCTATCCCGCTTATTACGCTTGTAGTTCATGGTCCCTTGACGAGCATAATAACGGGGTTTTACTGTATGTATAAATAAGTTGAAACTTCACTGAAATTTTTCTTTTCAAAAACTCGTAGCTTCATGATATA
>JAFIDM010073605.1:0-16901 GCA_023159025.1 Thereuonema tuberculata
GACCATGTAGCAATACGCCTGTTGCCTGGCAACGCGCGTGCGATATTCCATTGTTACGAATATAAACTAAAATAAGGTTATTGTATGTGCTTTTATTTCCTAATAGATCATTCAATGGGTTTCCCTAACAATTTTAGAAGCGCTGAATCGATTTTCGTGAAATCGATTTTATTCAGTAAATATTTTATTTATATAAATATATTTACAATAATATTTATCTAATTGCAAGCTTTTCGTTTTTGTCGTTTTCACGAATTTAAAAAAAAAGAAAGATAAAAATAAAGCCTACTTTAGTTAAAATTCTATTTCTTAATTTTTTTTTTAGGTTCTTAGAACTTTTAGGTGAATAATAATACAACAAAAGGAATGATAATATATTCAGTATTTGCACCCGTTAGATACCACTATGTCATTTGTTGCACAATAAGTTTCAAATAGGTTTCAATGACCAATCCTTTACTTTTTCATTTCTCCATTAAACGGAACGAAACAGCCATTGAGAAGAATGTCTTTGCTCTGCCGACATTTTTACGATTCGATTCCTCTTCGTGAATGGTCTTTGGACCAACTGTTCCCACGATTGTTAACAACAGAACTCTGTCGGCAGGACTTTAATGTGGGAGTTTCCAAAACATTATATTTTTTAGAAAATTTACTTAAACAGTACTTCATCGTCGTAGAAATATGAAAACGTAGACATAGTAAAATAATAATAAAAAAAAAATCTAAAGAAATACAATTATTTTTTTACATGTAAAAACGCACAGAACACGAATTTATTAAGAACAAAATAAAACGAAGGTAAAGAACACTATAGACCAACAGTTCCCAATCTTAATCAAGTCGAGGCCCCCTGAATACTTTTGTTATGTTTATCCCCCCCCCCCCCCAACGAAAAAAAAATTAGATTAATAAAAACATCAGCATGTTTTATGTAATTACGTATATTTTACAATAAGTTTAAGAATATTAACAAAGTAATAAACTACAATTAGAAAAAAAGTACAATTATTATTAAAATTTGAAATTTATTAGTTGAATTACAATTAAATTTATTAACTGAATAATAGAATAGAATAGAATAATAGAAGTTCTTCATTATTCAATGATTTTTAGGTCCTCTATCTTGAAGACACGAGACTTGGTTATTCCAATTTTAACCAGCCTGAAGAGTGCATCACCGTCGTTCGTGATTTGTACACTATACAGGAATCATCCCTTCCTATTTACTTATTCCACCGTACAGCGTAGGAGGGAGAGGGGAAGGTAGTCGATGCGCGCGTGACCCGAGGACAACCCTAACTGCGCTTTGCCAGACTCGACTAAAATCGAAGGCACAAGATCGGAAAGAGTGGAGAGAGATGACCCATAGAATCGCCAAGAGTCGGATACGGCTAAATGAATAAAAACAACAACAGCAAAAAGCATTCTAAAAGTAAAATGTAAAGAAACACACATTTCAGTAAAACAAATTTATTTCCTAAATCCACGTTAAAATCATTATGGACCCCATGCAATCTGCATCGCATCCAGGTTAGGAGCCGATGATATAGACAACTACCTGCCATCCAGGTCAATCATTTACCCCGTAAATGAGTTTTCCCTAAGTAGAGACCTAGCTAAATCGCTTTCTCGCATCCGAAAACGATAGATTCACCTCATTTCATCGAAATCCTTAGACCCGTTTTCAAGAAAAAATATCAAGAATTGCTCGTGTTGTAGTATTTGATTTGATTGATTTCGGATAGTTTGACTAAAATACTGCGATTTACTTTTATTTCCTATGGCGCTCATTTGCGAAATTACGACAACAGACCAATCTTAAATTTCGTTGTTTTACGTTTCTATACAATGACTACATTCAATTAAATCTTTCAGATTTCTTTATCTTCTCTCAATGCATATTTCCATCCACACACAAATCCTTTGCGGTATTTTATGCAGTTTATATATCAATTAGAGGATAGATTAACAGATTGGTTTTTACGTGCGCTAATCATAGTTTTAATCCAATAAATGAAGCCGACGCACAGATGTATAAGAATAAAAAACTATTTTAATAAGAGACGACAGTTTCAGATACATAATGTGAGTATCTTTCTTCAAGTGAGAGATTACAAAATTTGACATGCATAAATAGAAAAAAGAATAGAGGATAGATATCACATATAAATTTAATTAGTATGTTGATGATAGGCTCCTGAACTGAGATGGAATGCAATTCAATAACAATGTCCTCATTTTGCATTAGCATTGTATTTGCAACTAAATGCAAAATTTCAGTTAGAAAATCTTCATAGATTAAAAAGTTATTTGTATTTTTAAGTTTAACTTTTCGGATTCTCACTTGACAAAAGCAAAAAGTCATAATTCATGTTTGCTTTCAACGTTTCAGACAAATTACAAATTTAAAAGACACAAAAGCTTTTATGAAAATTAATACTAACCTCATTTGCAATTCAAATAAGAAATCAACATTAAGAAAATGAAAACAACTCTTCAGACTCATTCAAAAGAAGAAGAATAGAAAAATTAAAAATACAAAAGATAAACAAAGAAAAAATGTAAATTTAAATTTACTTTTTCCCTAATGAATTAAATTAAAATTTTAAATTCTGAGCTTTAACAACAACAATCAATAAATCAGACTACTAAAAAAATAATGATAATAAGTTAACTTCTCTTCAATGTATTATCATATTTAGTTTTCCAATTCTCTGTGTGTATCCCTCTGTGTGAAGTATTTCCATTTGAATTTGCGGATAATCCAAGAATCTCATTGTTATTTGAGCAACTACATTTATCGAAACCAATTAGAATAAATGGCTTTAGAATTATTTTTCTTTAATCTAGGAACAGAATTAATTTTTTTTTTATTTTTATACCTTTTCTTATAATGTACAATCATCATCATATACATAGTTTTCCAATTCTATGTTTAACGCAATAGATCAGAAAGCTGCCTGGCATGTCTCACATCTACTACAGCGCAGATCCAAGTAATGAACGAAACTATCCTGCAGAGTTTCTTCACACTCTCATATTTTCTGGCATGCCACGTCATCAGCTGAGCCTGAAGAAAGTATCGTTTTTTGATAAAGTATATTGTGATGCTCCTTCGCAATCTCAATCCAAAGAAAAGACTCTTAAATTGCGATGACACTCCAATCGTGTGCCATTTACAATCACGACAGAAGTTTTTCGGAAAACAACAGAGGTGATATTGTCACTACTCCCGGGTTCGATTTTCAACCGAGTGATGTCAATTTGCCATCTGTTCCCAGAAATCCTTCCAATAAACAAATTCATTTATGTTCGTAGCAATGCATTCATTTTAATTTTCTATCCGACGTGATATATGACGGGCAAATACTCTAGTTCTAAAATAATAAGCTTACTACTTCGTATTTTAATATAATTAATTTTCATTTCTTACTTCATACTTAATTGCGAAATCCAAGGAAAAATAATAAATTATAATTAATAGGATGAATATCTAAAAAGAGAAGACCCTTAATAATTTTTCAATTTTTTTTTATTTTGTTTATCTTTCTAGGATATTCCTTGCATCTCCTAGGGGTATCAATAACAGGATATGTAATCTAACTGATCAGACTGATAAAACCTGGTGTTCAATCGCCTTAACTTTTGACAAGGAACTCGATTCCAGGCTATGAAGGAGTAGAGAACCAAAACAAATAAACCTACAAAAATCCAGACCTGTACTGAAATCGAACCCGAATCCATCAGTCTCTTAACAAGAGACACAACCAGGGAACGTCATTTTTCGTCTTTCGATGCTTGTTATTCAAACAATCAGCAAAAAATGATAGAAATTTTAAGAAACAACATTGTCATGAAAGTAGGCTTTAATGTGTGTGAGTCCATAAATTGAAGCCGGTACACCTGGTTAATATAACACAATAATTAGTCAAAATTAACATTACATTAAAATTACAACTATAGTTTCTACTGATATGCGCAATCATTTTCAGACTTGAAAATGATTGCGCATAGTAATAGAAACTACAGTTGTAATTTCAATATAGTGTTAATTTTGATTAAATTATTGTGTGTTATATTAACCAGGTGTACCGGCTTCAATTTATGGACTCATAGAATTAGCAGTACACGTAAAAGTCTTGTTATTCAATGGATAGTAGGCTTTAAGTTTTTTCGAACTATTATAATTTGTTTATTCGTATTTTTCATTTGTCTACTCAAAAAGAAACAAACAGTCTACATTTATAAGCTGTTTATAATATCTATTTAAAACAAACATTATATATATATTTTATTTTTAGAAAAAGGAATTAAGATGGGGTTACCTACATGAATGGTCGGATTAATTTTATTCACATCAATCACGCGCAATGAAATAAGAATTTAATATTCATAATTTAAGACAATGAGAAATTAACAGAAATAGGATAAAGATTCATTGTTTAGATTCCAATGCTTTTCAATGGGCAACTGATGCTAATTTCTCGCCAAGGCCCATTTGGAGATGATTTCAAATATATAAAATTAGATGGAACTTATTTCTCGAATAGGTTTCAAGAAAATTCATCCATCGGTTCATAAGTTATTTGCATGTTACGTAAGACACAAAATTCAACATCAGCTTTCATCTTCAGCGTTCCATAGCTGAGAAATAAAAACAGCAAAAAATAAATAATCATGATTTCAGTTTTAATTATTATTTTTAATAATAATGTAAATAAATATATAAATAAATACAAATTTTCTAAACTCCCCGATTACTAGGGAATTATCAATAAACACACGAGATCAATTGTACGTCTGCTGCGAATTTTCCATTCGCCTAATATTTTTAGTAAAATAGGCTTAACATTATTTGACGAAATATTCATTAAGTGTTTTTACGCCTGGCGACTTATCTGTGGATTTAAATTTCCTCAAATATTTTAAGTAGATTAAACTTCATTAAAAAACACGAAGATCGCTTCAAGACTCTGCAGCAAAATATCCCATGAAAATTTCACTAAAAATGGTGTAAAGTAAAATCTATGTAAATATCCACCTACGCAAATCCATTTATTTCCAGTTAATATTTAATACTCCTCCATGGTGTGTCTACCTTGTCGTGGTGGAGGGGCTTGTGTGCACCAATGACCCGGAGAGCTATGCCGGCGGTAGCGTAGCTACTGGTAGGGCCTCCCAAGCCGGTTTGGTCGAAGGGTAGGTGCCAGACCAAATGACCACCCTGGTCCTCCAGGTTGGGGGTTATGACAATAGGCCTGCACCCTATTTCTTGTAAAAAATATCTCACGCAAAAAGAATCAACAAGAATAATAAACCGGATGATTTTAATGGACAGCGACTAAGGCTACGGAAAAGGACTATGATTATGGCTACCTGGAATGTGCAAGGTATTAGATCAAAATGGATTGATGTAATGAAAGAGATTGATTCGATGAGGGTCGATTTCATTGTTTTAACAGAGACTAAGAAAAAAGGATCAGGAATAGAAAAAACTGGAGAATTTATTCATTTATACTCAGGAGTTCCAAAGGAGGAAAGAGCAAAACGAGGAGTATCAGTTTTAATGAAAAAGAAATTTGAGAGAAATCTTAAGAACTTTGATGCTGTGGATGAAAGAATTTTAAAGATCAATATGGATATTTTTGGAAGAAGAATTACTATTTTGGGAATTTATGCTCCGAATAATGATGAAATTATTGAAGTTAAGAATATGTTCTATCAAAAACTGCAGGAAATTATTGATGAAATTGGAGGAACAAGAGAAATTATAATGATGGGTGATTTCAATGGAAGAACTGGATGCAGGAAGAGAGATAACATTGTTGGAGAGTTTGGAGAGGATGTAGTCAACGATAATGGAGAAAGACTTATTGAATTTTGCAGAACTAACGATCTCAAGATTACAAATGGTTTTTATAAACACAAAGATATTCATAAATACACATGGTATCAGCATACTAGACAACTTAAAACAATTATTGACTATATAATTATTAAACAAAGGGCTCAATTAAAATTATTAGACATCAGAGTACAGAGAGGAGCAGAATGTGGCTCAGATCATTTTATGGTGCGAGCAAGACTTGCATTTCCTTATTCGGCTAATATAATTAGAGAGAAAAGAAATCCCACAGAGATGGACGATATTGATATCCCAGAATATATGTTGGAAGGATTAACAGAAGAGAATACAAAAGGACTTTTTCAAGTAAGATTAGATGAAAAATTAGAAGAAAGGAATTATACTAATACAACCGAACTATATCAACATATTAAATCATCTTTACACCAGGCTGCAAAGGAAGCACTAGGACAAAAAAGAAAAGGCAAAAATTCCCAAAAAAACTTTTGGTGGGATAAGGACATTGAAAAGATTGTACAACAGAAAAAAGAAGCCTATTTGAGGTGGATGAGTTCAAAAAAGGAAGAGGATAGACAAATTTATAGAACTTTTAGAAATGACACAAAGAAATTAGTAATAGGGAAAAAAAGAACATCCTGGGATAAAAAATGCAGAGAAATTGAGACATATATAGGAGGAAGACGATGTACAGAGGCATGGAAATTTTTAAGGAATATTAGAAAAGAAGGTAATAATTCATGGCAAGGAATATCGGTTGAGAAATGGGAAGAATATTATAAGACTTTGCTTACAGAAACTAGAAATGAATTTCAAGTAAAAAATACACATATTGATACCATACAACAACCTATACTATTGGAACTTGAGAGAGTTAAAACAGCAATTAAAAAATTAAAGAATCAAAGAGCAAGTGGTCCCGGTGGAATATCAGCAGAACTAATCAAAAATGGAACAGATAAATTGCTAAGATTAATTACACAATTATTCGAAAGATGTTTAAACGGAGAAGAAACACCAGAAGAGTGGAGAATTGGATATTTAACATCAATTTATAAGAAAGGAGACAGACAAAAATGTGAAAATTACCGTGGCATTACTGTAACAGCAACGTTTAGTAGACTGTATGGACGAATTTTAAAAGATTTTCTTGAAGAAGAAATAAGAATGAAAGAAAGTGAAGAACAAAGTGGGTTTAGAGCAGGAAGATCATGTATGGATAATATATTTTGTCTTAAACAAATTATTGAAAAGGAAATGGCGGTGGGAAATCAAATTCATCTTCTGTTTATTGATCTAACGAAGGCATATGATAATGTTCCAATCGCAAAATTATGGAATGTATTAAAGGAAATAAACATAAATTTTAATATTATTAGAGCAATTCAAGAACTTTACAGACAATCAAAAACAAAGATTAAAGTAGGTCAAAGATTATCAAAAGGCTTTATAACAGATAAAGGACTCAGACAGGGATGTTGTATCTCCCCAACACTTTTTAAAATTTATGTTGAAGCAGCATTAAAAGTTTGGAAAGAAAACTGCAGAGGATTGGGACTTAATGTGAAAGGAACATCAATGTTTACTCTGCAGTTCGCAGATGACCAAGTCATAATTGCAAAGAGTAAAAATGATTTAGAGAGAATGACGATAACAATTAAGGAAGAATATGAGAAATGGGGACTATACATGAACGTTAGCAAGACCAAATATCTATGTATAGGAGGAAATGAGACGGACCTAAATCTAAATAATAACATGAAAATAGAAAGCTGTGAACATTATAGGTATCTTGGAGTAGACATTAATAGAGAAGGCAGAGACTCACAAGAAATTAAAAACAGAATTTGTCAAGGAAGGAAGGCTATAAAACTATTAAATTCTATTTGGTGGAGTGAAGAGATCTCTAGGAAAAGAAAGTATAATATATACAATTCTATTGTAAAGAGCATCTTGTTATATGGGGCAGAGGGATGGAGAATTACGGAGACAGAAAAAAAGAAATTAGCGGCAGTGGAAATGGATGCCCTAAGAAGATCATGCAGGGTATCAAGAATAGAAAGAACAAGAAATGAAAGAATCAAACAAATGATGAAAATAAAAGGAAACATTTTGGACGATCTTCAAAGAAAACAATTGATTTGGTTTGGTCATGTTAAAAGAATGAATGACGAAAGACTGCCCAAAATCGCTTTTGATTACAAAACTAATCAAAAAAGGAAACGAGGAAGACCACGAAAGGCTTGGATGGACGATATTAAAAAAGCAATGAGGATTAGAAGTCTGGAAGAGGAATGGACCCTTGACCGGAAGACCTGGAATGGAGTTCTTGCAGATTCTTTCGGAAGGCGGCACCTGACGCCATGAACCGAGTTTATATATATATAATATTTAATAAAGAGCAATGGCTTCTGTTTACCAATCACAGAATAAAACTGTTATAAAACGAAATCTACTTTTGTACTAATTATCCGCCAATTAGCATACCAAAAGCAATTTCATGCAATAAAGTAATACAAAACCACTGCTTCTATCAACTCTTTTCCACACCACCCATGAGGTAGAGTTGAGCGGCGCTTTTTTTTTAACGTGGTATCCCCAGTAGGCCTACTCCACGCTCCAAACTTACATGCGAGTTTTCTGTTGTTGTGCTCTACGCGATGTCTCTGGTTCACTATATTCACTGTTTTTAGAATCTTGTTCGCCTCCCGTCTTCTCCAACACCCACTCCAACTTCAATCAAGGACGTCATCAACTTCGTTTGGGTCTTCGAGATCGGAATCCGCTACCAAATCGGGAATGCTTTCACATGCTGTCCCATTACAATAGAGACCCAGCACCGAGCACTTTAAACCCGTTTTTCGACATCCATATGCTCCTGCACAGCCTTTTTTACAGTTACAGGATTTAAAACATTTACAGGATTTACATTTATCGATTTTAAAATGGTGTCGGGGCTGCTTCTTACATAGCACCAACAGCATCGAACCTACGCCTCGTTTTCTGGCAGCCTTATTGCTCAGGATCTTTTTCACTGCCACACCACATCACGACTTGGTGGTAGGTACGCAGACAATGCTGCCTTGCAGCATCCCTTGGGTGGCAGCAACGCAAGATGAAATTTTGGACATAGACTTCATAAAACTTTATTTTTTGTAGCAAAAGGAATCTAATGTGTCCTTTGTAGACGATCCGCCATACAGTGCCAATAAGAGCGCTATACCAGCTGCAGCGAGAGCATCCACATCTGCTTCGAGGTCCTGGAAGTTGCTATAGTGTCAAGCAACGAGTCGTTTTTATCCAGGAGACTGAGGAGCTTCAATTTTCGTTGGTTTTGAGAGCATAGGTGGTGTCACAATCACTGACTGCAAGTAAAACAAAATGTTCTTCGCAACACCTTCCTTATATTTCAGGCTCCGTGTCGAATAAAGCGTTTCCGCAATTTTTACCCTCACCGGTTTCAGCAAAAAAATATTTTCATGATCTCTCGCCTTTGCATTTAAAAGAACCAAAAAATCTTTAAGTTATCTTCTCCGTTGTCTTCTATAAGACAACGAAAACACGCGTAAATGACGACGTCATGTCGATGGCTGTCTGAATGATGAGCACATCCGCGTCTTCTACAGCGTCTTCTGTGAAATTTTGTTCGTTCTTTCGAAACAGGTGGAATCATCTCTTCATCGAAAATTGCATCAATGGACCATGTGCTCTGGAGCTTCGATATCTTTCTGCGCTTTTCTTATTCCGGTTAGCTGCGTTCGCTGGATAACCGTCAAAGTCTACGACTGCGTTAGGACCTTAGTGCCGTTGGATATATTGCACGTAGTTCATGGAAATTGCTCCGTTCGAATTACGATGCCGTATCACTCAATGCAACAATTTCGATTTCGTTGCCTTTCGCATACCATCCTCATTAAACACTAATAGGGGGAATGGGGCGAGTTCAAATTTGAAATAACCTTTCAATTCTTTATCGCTCTTTTCGGCGATACAGATTCTTTGAAACAGCAACAGGGGGTTGATGGAAATCGGAAGATTATCGACTTTGACAGTGCTTTTTGCTTCTCCCAAGGAAAGCACTGCATCTTTACGCTTGAATTTTATCGAATCAAAATTATTGCCCACAGTCTTCGCAATAGCTGCACCACCTATTTCTTTGCGATGTGGCAATTTAATGTTTCATCAACAACGACTCCGCTGTTGATGGAGAGCAAACTGTCAACTTGCGGAAACGGATTACACTAGTGGTCAAAATTGTGGAAACCTTTTAGAAAAGTTGTGTTTTTCAAGTTTGCTGGCTCATGACACCCATTTTTCTTAGACTAACACCATAACTTTATATGTCATTAGAAAACAATATAATATATAATGCAATTAAATACAATTTATGAGAAAAAATACAATTATTAAAAAAAATTATGCAGTAAAACCATAATGAAACCTATTTCATTCATAAGTTCTCACCATTTCTGTTAATACTTCGTCGGAAAACCGACGACTTTACGGCTTTACAACGGCGTTCCATGGAGTGAACCAAGTGTTTTTAGCTTTTAGGTGTTATAATATGGTATCAAGATTGAATTATAGCTTCTATTCATTGTGTTTTATTCCTAGGTTGCTTCTGACTGACATGCTTCTTCAAAATGCTCCAGAAATTCTCTTTAGGGTTTAAGTGAGGGCTATTATCTGGCTATTCTAAAAGTGGAATGTAATTATTATTCTCTAATGACTCGACTAAACTATCAAAAAGCCTGGCGGAGTTAAATCAAACGCAGCGACAAATGTTCGTTTCTTGATCCGGTGATGTTTGGAGAGGCGGAGAACAATCAAATAAAAGCCTAAACAAAAAGGCTTCGTTTATTTATTGCCTTTAAGCTCTATGACCTCTAAGCGACTTAACAATTTAAGTAACTACAGGTCATTATTGCCGACGAGAATAATAAAAGAAGCAGATGAAATACATCAATTCAGCGTAATGAAAACTGTCTTGATGGTATTCTAATCTGGCGCTATCGGCCCGAATGGAAGTTTCGACAATTCAGAAGAATCTTGGTAGCGATATATCGAAAGATTTTAATTTACAGACAGCAATAGTATTACAGACGATCGGAACATTAATATAACCTGTTAATTTATTAAAGATTTATTCGTACCGACTAATCCTAACTCTAAAATATCTGCAGAAATAGTGACAATTGTGAAAAAAAAACACACTTATATTCACAACAATCATTACTCAAAGAACGTAGTATCTTCGAAATACAGCCAATGGATCATCCAAGCCTCGAAATCTTTCAAGAGACACCACTTTCACACCACAAAGAGAAGAGAAAATGTTGTGTAAAGCGAATGTTAAGTGTTGCTGCTGTGGAGAAGTTTAAATGTAGGAGTGCTGGTCGATTTACAAGTCTCAGCTGCAATTAGTGTAAGAAGAAAAGAACATGCACGTGCCCTTGTAGACACGTGCTTGATGGATAATTTCCCTCAATGGCATTTATTCATTTCCATACATTACAAGAATTTGCAGAAAAAAAGGGTAGGCTTTTGCATTTTTATTGTTTTCACGACTTCAAAACTAATAACAAAGACATTTGTTTAAGGAAAGTAGTCTTTGAAGTCTTTCAGGAACTTCTTGTTTATTCATGAAACTGCCTTTCCACGAAACAGAATTATCGGTATAAACCAATTATCTAAATCTATTTGACAGAAACACAATTTGCTGAAATTACGCAATGCAGCAGAAAATAGGATTATGATGTACAATCATATGCGTTTCAACAAACTATTCAATTACAATTTGTTCTAAATTTGGTTTTTTTCCCTGTTTTGCATAACTGTCCGTGTTCAGTTGGAAAAGAAGCAATTTATTGAAATAATTAGTGAAAAAGAGAAAATCTTTCCTTAAATAAATATTATATATATATATATATATATATATATATATATATATATATTTCTTATAAATAAAAAAAAAAAGCCGTGCCGGCGTGGCCGAGCAGTCTAGACGGCGGTTTGCCGTGTGGCCATTGTTCCGGCGTCTGGATTCGAATCCCGGCAGTGGCATGGTTGTTTCTTTCTTCTTCTGTGTTTCGTCCGTTTCGCCCTGGGACTTACTCTCAGGGTTATCCCCCCAAGCGGTGACTTCTCGTCTCGCTTTCCGATTGTCTAGCCTTGTCCTGACGTTGTCAGGTGGGCTAATGCGTGGTCCGTTGGGGCCCATTCTCAGAAAATAATAATACAGTAGAACCTCGTTAAGTCGTCACTTACGAACCAAACATTTTTGACGACTTAAGGGAAGGGAATTTTTGAAAAAAAAAAGCAAACAAAAAAAACACTGAAATACAGGTATTTTCATGAATTGCTGTAGGATTCGGTGAGAAAAACAAGATTTTCAGAAATCAATACATGCAAATGAATGAGTGGAAAATAATAAAAAAAAACAAACAATTTTTACAGTGACCACATTTTAATCGTTTTAAAAGAAAGACAATGTCTGTCTTTGAAACGTTCTAGCCAACCATTGCTGCCGCCGAAATCTTAGCAATTTCCAATGGGTTTTTCTTTGAGAATCACGACAGAAATCGGCAAATTTTGCGATATGGCATGTTTTAGCCATCGAACTAAAACCTCTCGATCTCGTCAAACTTCGATTTCCTCATTCTCTTTCTTTTTTCTTTGCAGTCAGCTTCTTCAATTACTTGTTTCGATGAAAGAATGTAGTCCTGGTAATATGGTGTTCTTTGGCAAAAGCTTTTTTCGAAACATTTGATTTTTCAAAACGTGCAATTAAGTTTTTTTTTTTTTTTTTTTTAAAAAAAAGATGACGAGGTAAGTTTTTGTTTTCCTGGCATGTTAAAAACGTAATCGAACCACGAAATTGCAAGAGAAAAAATAGCCCTTATAGCGGGGCTTACTCGCTATGAAACGAAGTCACACTCAGGACCGGTCAAGAAAAACGTCTACACTCGACAGTCAGAGTCGCAGCGAGAAGTGTGCTTTGAATGATTAGCAGTGAGATTCCAAGAACCCAAATCCTCCGAAGGAGTAGGAAAAGAATGAAGTTACAAGCGTGGTCGAAAATTCCCCGTAAAGTCTTGGCTTTCTTAAAGTGAAGGGGCGAGGCTGAAAAGACAGCACGATGGCATGCAAAATAGAAAAGAAAGATGCTTTTGGCCATTTTTGAGGGTGACGAGTTATCCGGAGTAGAATTAAATTTGGTAACGGGGTAAAAGAGGGTTATTTTACATTATTGTGTATGAGACCTTGTCGGGACAAAGGAAAACGACGACTTAAACGGAGTGACGACTTATCCGGGTGACGACTTAACGAGGTTTTACTAAATATATGTTTATATACATGTAATAAAAATCTAAATATCTAATTTCATTGAAAATATCAGGGCTAAAAACTAGCGCTGCAGTAGGTCGATATGAAATTCACTTCGTTCAAATGGAGATAGATGCTTATATGACTAATACGACGGGCCGTATTAGTCGTATAAATCAGCTGGTCACAACCAACCCAAGTTAGCGAAACATTATTATTGTTTTCTTTTAACTTCTCAGATATTTAATTATTCTTTAACCAACGAAAAAAATTCAGTTAAAAAAAATAATTATATTTCAGAAAAGATCGAACTAATTATAAGATTTGAATAGAAATAAAAAAAAAAATGCAATCTTGAGAAAAGGGAAAAAAATGAATTACAAATATTTTAAAATGCTAAATAATCAGCAAAACGTTTGAAGCAGTAATAATTGATAGATCACAACACAATGATTGTGATGAGCCTCACAAAGCATTTTTATGAAGTTGGAGAACACTGTTCTAGTGGAACGATGAAATAGCAGGAGATAGATTTAATGTACAAAACTGAATAAATAAATTAAATTTTTAACCAAGCATTGGGATAGGCCTCTTTTTCACTAACCTCCTTAAGATAAATGTAGTATTTTTTAACATTTCTAATTAACAGATTTTGGATAACTTCGATAGATATCGCTCGCAGCGATCCAACAACCAATTGATCCCCCACACTATAATTTCTGGTTTTGTAACCTGAAACCTGTCTCCGACGCAGAGGTTTAATTAAAATCGATTTTGTCATGCGACGTATCGTCCCATTTCCTATTACACACAAAAAGCATTTCTGTCTTTATTACAATGAAGTCATCTTGGCGAAGCGTCTTGGCTGTCAGACGATTATACCTTGCAGCCAAACGAAATGAGGAAATCTTAAAACTGACAGCTTCAAACGAGGATTAAAGCTGACTTCGGATTTTCCTTAATCGGGGAAAATTCTTTCTCAAAGAGAGATTAACTTTGTTTCTTCGGCAAATTTCATTTCCTAATTAAAAAGAAGTGGAAAGACCTTTTCGAATCACTTACCGATTATCGTTCATTTAAAAAGTAACCAAACATTTCGATGTTTTAATATTTGAATCACAAATTACTTCAGGGTTTCCTAAGTTAGTAATACTTGTGATGTTCTCATAAATGACAATTTGAAAGGTGAAATCTAGTAAATGTTCGAAAGAGTTCTCCTGTTCGATATGTAAGAGGTTTAAACTTATTACGAAATTCATTCAGTGATAAGAAGACAAAGAAAAGACCAATGAAAGACAGGATTACAAATGGATGAATCAACTTCGAGTAAGTGCAAAGATTTGGATTCTGAAGAAGAAAATGCCAGATTAGATTATGATTTGGACAGGTCACAAGATGCAGAGAAAACATACAGGCAATTAGGAAGCAGAAGAATTGAAAGGACCAGGATTCTTAAAGAGTTACAAATGCGAACGTAATATGCCTAAAAACTACAGCGAAGCCATCGAAAATGAAAGATGGAAAGAGGAAATAGAACAGGAGTTGAAAAAGTATAAGTGAGCACAACACACTGGGACTCCTGTAACTATTCCAAAGGATACAGTACCACTCTGTATTTAATGGACTTTTAGGAAGAAACATATCAGGATTAAATACAAAGCTAGCTGGTAGTGAACGGGTCTACACAAATACCAAATGTTGACTTTGGAAAGACGAATGCACCCACATCCAGCCTATGATTACTTTTAGCCCTTGGTGTGGGAAAGAACTGGCATATACATAAATGCGACGTCAAATTCGCATATTTAAAGGCAACGTGGATGAAGATCTCTGTTTAGTTTGAGACCATTACGTTTGTCATCAATTCTGACAACTTTGGGCACTTACAAAACAAAACTCTGTATGGATTGAAACAGGCAGGTCGTCAACATGGAACAACACTAATCAATAATAAGATTTACATTTCTTTCCTGATTATATCTTATTTTACGTTGGATGTAGATTCCCTTTTTACCTCTTATTTCTTTTGATTACTAAATCACTGCAGCATTTTATGGTTAGGCACTACATTACTTTTCTCGATGCATTTTCTGCTGCATATATCAATTCAAACTTTATTAACATTCAAATCTTTAAATTCAATAATTTTATGGACAAACAATCAATTGGTTTGTTTATGGCGTTAGTTTGAATGAGATCAATCATTTATTTAAGGACATAAAATTCCAAATGGAAAAACAGAAAGACAACAAAATATTGTTCCTAAACCTGTGTTTGATATTCCTTCTTGTAATAATGAAATTGTTGTTCCCTTCTTTTTCAAAGTAAGATCATTTTGAATTTTAATTCTGGTCACTCTTTTAAATATAAAACGTAACATATTAGAAAAGTACATACCAAGATTAGATAAAAGTTCAAGCAAAGAAGAAAATTTCCAGTATGAATTGAAAGAAATGAGAGATTCTAAAGATAAATGATTACAGCATAAAATTTGTTAACAGGTATTTATAGAGAATTACAATAATTTTTGAATTAAAGAATTAAAAGAAGAAAATTTCAGAATTATTATTCCTTACTTTAATAGTTGTAGTAGGAACTTAGGTCAAATTTGTTGGAATGAATGTGAATATCAAATAAATCTATTGTGATAAACATATGTTAAGAATATTTTATGTTCCAAAATGAATAGAAGTGATTTAGGAAATGAAATGCGATAATTTACAAGATTAATTGTGCAAAATGTGACAAATTCTATTTAGGGGAGACGAAAAGAACAGTAAGTGTTACGTAAAATATAAACTTCAAGATAAATCAGAAATAGCCGTTCGTTGTCTAGGCAAAGACCACCTAATAGATACTAGAGTTAAAATAGATAGAAAATTTCCTATCCTTATGAAAAGGATAGCAAAAAGAAAAAACATGGAACGCTTTATTAATCAGGTATACAACAAAGATACGAAACTTAGATGGTAGAGAAGCACATTATTTTGTTGGCAAACAATTTGACGAAAGATTATTTACTGTCTGAATTCTTAGAAATCAGACTGAATATTGATTAATTTGTTTATTGTTGGATAATTAATTCGGAATTGTAGGAAAGTGTTATTGCATCACAGAAATGTTTGTACCATTATTGGGTTGTGTAATTTATTTGTTTTCATGGAGAATATGTTATTGTTCAGTTACACAATTGTTTATCTTTTATTGTATTAGTCTTTATTAGTTTGAGAAAGGAATAAGGAAATTTTCAGATAATCTGCGTTATATATTATTTATCATTTTAATAATTTATTGAAGATGGAGTGGTTGAATTTACGACAGTAATACGAAGAGGACAGATCTAATCAAAAGAGATATAGTGTTTATAATAGGATTCCAAAGAATCTGCAATAAGTAAGTTAAATTTTTTAAATTCACTAGAATTAACAGAGTGAAATGAATATATTTGAAAAATTATTTTTTATTTATTTATTTAAGATAAAATATAGCAAATAAGTTATAGAAAAAATGATTTAACCTTCAGCATTCGTTTGGATGATTGTATCGAAGATACAGAAGTAGTTGCAAATAATAAAAAGAATTACTGACAAAATCATAATTTTACTTTTTCAGTGAAATAATGGAAAATCAAAAACAAATCACAATTGCGAAGACAACAGTGGTTTTTCAAAGGCAATGGACCACTTGAGGTTTACGCCCCTATCGACGT